>VUQK01014265.1:0-15261 GCA_015106715.1 Bujurquina vittata
TAAAAACAACTTTGTGAGCAAAATAAAAAGTATTTTGGGAAATAAAGTGAACTGATTTGCCTTTTTTATATAACAGTAAAGATCAGATAGGCATTTGGGTACAGAGTACAGGGAAAGACACATAGCAAAGGGGCCTGGGTCAAACTCAGGCCTCTGCATTGAGCCTTACTGCATACCTGCTCAACCTAAGAGTTAAAGTGAAACTCATTCTTGGACTCTTCACTGTTCAAAATAATCCTTATTGAGTCTATAGTGGAGCTTGAAACTCGCTTTAAAGCCAATTTCTTTCTAGCTGACCGGTGCTTTCAGCAGGTGGGTGGGGCTTCTGTGCTTACAGCCAGATTGAGAAAGCAACTTCAATTTTGAGTTATTACTTTGAAATTTAAATATTAATAATAACCCAAGTAATTTTGGGTTACATTTTGAGATAAGAACCTGACATTTTGACTTATGGATGGCAGTTTCAGTGATTTCAGAGGTGGAAACAAGCTTCTGTCGACATCATGCATATCCAAAAGCAGAAAAAACTGTGAAACTTAACATTTAATATTATCTTGCTATAGTCTCTCTAAAACACATCACTTATGCACAGTTACATGTGCAGGGGAATCAAAGCGACCAGCCCCTACATAACATGCCATAAATACCAAGTTGTTTGTAATTAAACTGAGATTCTTAATATCACACAGAAGAGTAAAAACTTTATAAACATTACATAAATGCAGGTAAGTTCTGACCTGACTGATTGTGTCGGTGCTCCTGGTAAATTCGGACTTGTGTCAGCCAGGGGTTGATGGTTAGAACCTTGACTTTACTTCCCCTCCCGAACTTGTTTATCCTCCACACTTCACCTTTCTCTTTTGTTGTCCAGTACACGTGTCCCTCAAAGACATCCAGACTATAGGGGTATCCAATGTCTGGAAAAGCAAATACAAACACAAATTTTAGCCTACACTGAATCTGGTAGCATCTTATCTGTTTGAAAGTCTGGTTTCTCCAGATCTCAGAGTGCTGACCTCCTGATATGACAATTCTCCTGTCTGTGCCATCAGGCTTCATGGATTCAATGACGTTCTCTTTGGAGTCACACCAATAGATTCTGTTTCCATTCAGATAGTCCACAGCCAGACCAGTAGGCCAGCCTAGGTCCTCTTCCTGTACCAGCACCTGTCTGCGCTGACCGTCCATCCATGCGGACTCAATCCTGGGGTTCCTGCCCCAGTCTGTCCAGTACATCATCCTGTCCAGAAGCAATCGCAGAAATAACTGGTCATTTTCAGTTTTTAGCTTAAATCTTCCTAAGCAAACGCTGTATACATCCTCATACCCGATTGATGGGTTCACAACAATAGCAGCTGGTTGGTCGAGATCAGTGTGGATTAACCACTTCCTGTACCGCCCATCTAATTTGGCCACTTCAATTCGATTGGTCCCAGCATCTGTCCAGTAAATGTGCCTGTGGACAGTGATTAAAAATACTGATTAAATTCATCATTTAGAGCATAAAAGTAAAGCCTCATTCCTGGTAATTTACCTGCCAACCCAGTCCACAGCAATACCATCGGGATTGGCGATGTAGCGCATATTCAGGTCCACTTCTTTTACCGGGTTGTTGCCATAATCATTGAATGTGGTCATATAGGCGCGTTTGATAGAGCCAAACTGAGATCCTCGACCCAGAACTGTCCAGTAGACAATACCTGCAGCCCAACAGGGGAATATTTTTGATATATTTTCGGCAAGAAACAGCAACATTAAAAGCTTACAGTAGCAGTCTTACTGAGGCCTTGACGCTCCGGATCCCACAGGTAGTCCAAGGCTTGGATGTGCTCGGCGTTGTCCACATAGTCTGAATACTGCTCAGAGGACAGGTTATACCGACGGATGCGAACATTGTCTGGCAAAAGCAGCACTGGCGGATTTCCTGTACAGAAAGTGAGGTATTGTAAATGACGTTGGCAATAATGAGAAATAAACTTTATTCATAACAAATGTTCTCCTTTACCTTGAGCAGCACATTCAGTCCCATGTGGCTCACCAAAAGAAAGAAAGCCGTCAGCACAGAAACACTCGTAGCTGCCCTTTGTGTTCTTGCAGTCCTGTGGACACGTCCCATATACCTCACACTCATTCACATCTGAAGAGGGACAAAAGAGAACATGAACCTGTAAAATACTTCTGTGTCAGTGTGCAACTAGTTTTAGTTACACATTGACTAATGTGCGTGCTGTTTACCTTCACAGGTGTGTCTGTCTATCGATCTGGGCTTGTAACCAGGTCTGCAGGAGCAGAGAAACCCTCCTTCTCTCAGGTCGGTACAGTTGTGCTCACAGATGTTGGCGGTGCATGTGTGCCCAATGATATGGTCTGAGAAAAGTGGATTTAAAGAAAACATGCACTGAATGTTAAACTAGACACCTACACAGGTTAGCTGCATGTTAACTGGTTTATTATACAGCCACTTTCTTACCAAGTGAAGTACCGTTTATTAGTTGTCTTTTGTTTATTTACTTCATGGACTATGTGACTTTACATCCCACCTTACAATTGTCCTGACTTTTTTTCCTGTGTGTAATCCTTCTCACCTGTGTCTCCACTACATCTCCACTTTCCTATTTTACCATTGAGTATAATTAGTCTTGTTTCCCTCACAATCCACACAAGGTCAAAATTATATATACAGGCTCAAATGAATGCATGCACCTACTAATATTTGGTTAAATGCCCCTCAGCAAGTTGCACCTCAACCAGATGTGCTTGGTCGCCATCAACACACCTCTGGCATAATTCTGGCTGAATATTTGACCACTCTTCTTGGCAGAATTGGTCGAGTTCATTTAAACTGGTTGGTTTCCTGGCAAACACCCTTTTAAGCGTTGTCTACAAAATTTCAATGGGTTTAAGGGCATGGTTTTGGGAAGGTCATTCCAGAAGCTTAATGAGCCATTTGTAAACAACTACAGACTCCATGATTATCAGTTCAAACAACTGTACATAAATACAAGTTATTCAGATGTGTCATCTCTTTGCCAGGGTCTGGAAGCCAAACTGTCACCCTCACATGAAAGGAAATTGATTAGGATGTTAAGGAACAACCCAGGAACCACCGAGGCTCAAGCCTGCCATGAACTGGAAACAGATGGAGCACCAGCGTCACTGTCCGCAGTGCATCAACTTGCTAAGGGACACCCAATTCATGTGTTTTAAAGTCATTCAAGATGTATGCTGTATAAACATTTTACCACAACTGTAGCTGAAAAATATTTTTTATATGTATTTATCCACTGTGACACTGTTACTAATAAGCCCTTTGCTGATATTACTTACGGCAGCCAAGCTCATCTGACTGGTCTCCACAGTCGTCATAATCATCACAGGCATACTGAAGAGGCATGCACTGTCCATTACTGCATTTGAACTCATCATCTGTACAGGGTCCATGTGTAGGATTTTGACCTAAACAAGAGAAACATACTGAATCTCATCAGAAGCTGTAAAGATATTCAGTTTTGTAAAATTAGTAGATTAGTAAAGTTATCAATACATTAGGATAATAGTAAAAGCTTAAAAAAGTGTACTTACAGTTTTCCTGCCTCTCATCAGAGCCATCACCACAATCATCAACTGAGTTGCACAGCTCGTGGCTGTAGATGCAGCGGTTATTGTCACAACGAAAACGAAACGGAGCCTCACATTGGATGTCCACTGTGGATGAACAGAGTCAAAAGGTCTGAAGTAGACCTACTTTGGCAGATTCAAACATTCAAATGAACAGAACACTGTACAAAAAGTGTGCAAACCACGAGTTAACATGCTGGAAGATTTGGTTTTGTGTGTGCAGGACTTGAGCGACTGTGGGTGTTTTAGTAACTTCTTACAGCAGAGATGAAGCTCCTCATCTGAGTTGTCGCCACAGTCATTGTCTCCGTCACATTTCCAGTGAGGCTGGACACAAATGTGGTTCTTGCATTCAAACAGGAAGGGGGGGCAGTATGTGCCATTGGGATAGCGGGTAGCTGAAAGTCAGAACCAGTCTGTCAAACTACAACTGTGACTTTTACGCAAGAAAATCAATAGCCAAACTCACAATCATCGATCCTAATGAGACTGCAACAATCAAGAAGCAAACATAAAGGATGCACTTATGTTACCAAAGCGTGGACGGTGGAAAATCGAATGAGAAGAGGCACTCACGGCATGACGTCTCATCTGTGTAGTCCAGACAGTCAGCATTCCCGTCACATTTGAAACGTTCAGCAATACAGTGTCCACTGCCACACTGGAAGTAGCCAGGATGACAGGTCCGCAACTCTGCAACAAAAAGCACAAAATAAAGCATTTCTTAACGTGAGTGAAAATCATAATATTACTTACACGTCTCAAAGTTACAGATTTTTTCAAGATGGGTAAAGGATGTCTGCAGGTCTTTTTAGAACATTTTAATATCGCTTTAAATACCATTTATCGTTAAACCCGTATCTTCTTATTTCCAACTTGCAAGCTGCCTAGCAAGACCTTCTTCATCATCATCTTCAGTGTTTCCACCAGTAGACTGATAAACCTGGACGTTAGCCTATGGTTACATCTAAAAACAGCCTTAAAGGGGCATGATCTAAATGTGTGCATATGGCAAAAGTAGTGATATTGTGTGCTGATAATTTTCATGGTGGTGTGACTTAAAACATTTAAAAACTGAAATTAAACCATTTAATACTTATTGGTTAATGTGCCTTTAGGACATTTTAAGACTTTTTAAGGAACCATAGACACCCTCTTAGTTCACGTCCATATTCACCATGAATAACTTCTGTTTCTAAAGCAACAACCTGTCTGTCCAGCACTCCCTGAAGAAACTTTCACTTGTAGCAGACTGAATAAACTCTTTTTGAGAAAACTGACCGTTGGTGGTCCTGTCTGTCTGTGCTTCAAAACATGAGGTTTTATTGCTTCTTTGTTTAGCACAGCCCTCTGTTACTCACAAACAGCCCGATCCCGAGCCAAAACAAAGAGCCTCCACTTACCACAGTCCCTTTCATCCGAGTTGTCCTCACAGTCGTTGTCATGGTCACAGACCCAACGGTCGGGAATGCAGCGCAGATTATCGCAGCGATACTCGCTCTCAGTGCATGCGCGTGGTGCTGGGAGAAAACATGGAAACAGAAATGAAGCAATGTGGAATCCAAGAAATGCAGAAATTTGACTTTTGTTGTTCCTAATTTGAGAGAAATTGATCAAAACCACTTGAAAGCCTCTCATGTGATTTCTCTCTTTTCAACCTTGACAAAATGTCACAAACTTGCAACCTCGAATGTTGAATGCATCATTTTCTTCCATGTTAAAATATTAAGGGACCTTATATTAACCAAAGAAGTGCATGCAGACATTACTCTGCACTGAGCTCATGAGTTCAAGGAGACAAACTCAAATCCAGTGGAACAACACAAGGAGCTGCACTGCTGTGATTAAACGCCATTGCTTTGCCTCTGAGTAGCTACATTACCCTTATTACCTGACATTTTCTCAGACATGTTTAAATTCTGCAGGGCAAAAGGTGACAGACTCCTTCACTCCCTCTTTCTGACAGACTGAGGACAACCTGTTTCTCCAGCGGCTGATAAGGCTTCCTCTCTCACCACTACACTGTCGGCAGAAGTCTCGAGCCTCTTACGATATGTTGAGACTATATCACCTACTTCTTACTCTTATCTGTTCTTCTTCATGTCCTCCTTCACTCCATCTATGAATCTTCTCTATAGCCTTACTCTTTTCCTCCAGCATTGCTGCTCCATAGTCTTTTGCCCAATATATCCACTATCCCTCCTCTGTCCATGTCCAAACCATTTCATCCTTGTCTCTATTGTCTCCAAAGCACTCAACATAAGCTTTCCCTCTGATGTACAACATATAAAAACTACTCCTACTCAATATAAAATGTATTTTAGGCAATAATGCAGCCTGGGTAGTGCACGCAGGATGGTGGATGATGTCCAGTCACATGTGAATTCACTGGTCGAATACCTGCACTACTCTCACATCACTGGAAATTGTACCAAGGAGCTGGCGTGTTATAGTTAACATAGAAATGTAGGATAATGTCTACTAATAGTTCACTGTGTTTATCTGTGAGTGGAGATTACTCACAGCAGCTGCGCTCATCTGAGTTGTCCCCACAGTCGTTGTCCCCGTCACACCTCCATCTCAGCGGGATACAGCGGTGGTTGTCACAGCGGAAGTCTCCATTAGGATCACAGGTCAGTTCATCTGAAGAGAAGACCAGGGCACATTAAAACAATAATGGCTGCTTCACACATTTTTTTTTTCAGTTCAATACTATTGGCCCACATTTTGCATAACTTTTCTTCTGATTATAGAGCACTTGGAGATGTTCCCTAAATTAACTTCATGTGAAACAGAGTGAGCACCTGAAGGTACAATAGATGTACAAAACATTTGTAGCAGCAAGCACAAGAAAACTTCTACTATTGTATTTTCTTTTAAAAAAATTTATTTGGCAAATACAATAAAGCATCCATCCATCCATTTTCTTCTGCTTATCTGGGGCCAGGTCACAGGGGCAGCAGCCTAAGCAGAGAAAGCCAAATCTCCCTCTCCCCAGCCACCTCCTCCAGCTTATCCATAGAAATACCAATCCCAGCCAGCCAAGAGACATAATCTTTCCAGCGTATCCTGCATCAACCTCGGTGCTTCCTCCAGGTAGGACATGCCTGGAACACCTCACCCAAGAGGCACCCAGGAGGCATCCCAGTCAGATGCCTGAACCAACTCAACTGGCTCCTTTGGATGTAAAGGAGTAGTGGCTCTATTTTGGTTCTCTCCTGAATGGCTGCACCCCCCACTCTATCTTTAAGGGAGACACCAGCCACCCTTTGCAGGAACCTTGTTTTGTTAGTCATTACTCAAAGCTTGTGACCACAAGACCACGATGGGCCGGTGCAGCCTCTGTATCGCTGCAGCTGAGGCCCGAATCCATCTGTCAATCTCCTGCTCCCTTCTGCCGTCACTCGTGAGCAAGACCCCGAGATACTTAAACTTCTCCACTTGGGGCAGCAACTCATCCCGAAGGACAGTAAAGCATACATACAGTAGTATATATTTAAAGGGGTCGAAATATGAGCATGATTTTTAGGGGGGTTGATACTTTGTGCTGAGAATTCTTTCCGTGTTTTCTTTTGAATTCTATTTTAATCATACTTTAAGATCAGTATACATTTCATCAGACACACCTGATTAAAACCAGTGTAGTCTAATAAAACAGACCTCAAATAAAACCCACCAGCATGAAAGTTATTTTTAGTTGCTGCTGAAAATGCATTTTAATCCTTGCTGGGTATAAACATCAAAGACTAAAACACAAAGTACAGCATTCATTAGGGTAACAGTTTGAAAAAAAAAAACTGAACATTGTAATCTCTGTGACGGGAGGATTTCTTTCAGGACTGATGTACTTGAATGAAGCTAGTTGTAGATTAGAAAAAGTAAACTGAGTGCATACTTTGCATTATATCATTTGTTATAAAAGTTCTGATATTAGTCAGTCATCATGTTGGCACCAACATATAATGTATTAGCCATTAAAAGTATTCTCAGTGTTGAAAAAATGCTGTGTACAGCAGTAAGAGATGAGAAAATATGAGCTTTTATCAAGAAGCACAGAGATTTCTAGACATTTAGGTAATGATAAAATGTCAGTTTGAAATAAAAGAGCTCTTGCTTTTTAATTAAACTGCATAAGTGGTAGAGGGAGGAAAGCAGCCTGCCAAAGACAGATGGGTGACCCATATCCATGCCAGTGTGTGTCTGTCGAGGATAAGGCTGCAGGAGATGAGAAGCACAGAAGGGAGAGGAGTGGAGCAGAGCTGGTCTGAGCCATCGCTACCACACAGCGCTGGGGGTCAAAGATAGCGCGGTGTTAGCTAGTCCTGCCCTCCTAGCCCTCCACCTGGCCCATCTGCTACATTCTTACAGGAAGATTAGCACAGATCTCTACTCCTGCGCAGGCATGGCACTAATGGAGTTAGGGCCTCTGATAAGAGAGGGGAGGGCCGCGGCGAGCGTGTTTGGATCGCAGCAAGTACAAAGAGCCATGTGTGAACCCTGCCCCCACGCAAGGACAGAGCAAAAACACACACATATAAACACATAAAAGTGGACTCATACCAGTGGACAGCTCATAAATCTGCCGTACTCCCGGGGAGAGGTAAATGGTGGGGGAGGGTAAGTGGTGAGATGCTCTCCATCAGCATCAGCACCTCCCACTACCACACTGTGTAATGTTCCACAGGAGGCTGAGGCATTGGCTAATGGTCCTTCACTCACTCCTTCAGCTAATGTCTTGTTTTGCACCTAATCTGGAATCAATCTTCTTCTTCTTTTCTCATAACAAAGTTTGTAAATGGAAAACTCATTGTAGAGTATCAGTATGACTGTACATATGACTATGTATAATGAACGTTATTAACAATGTTATGCCACTGTTGTCTGTTCTGGGTAGGGCATCGGATGTCTGCACGATTGAAGATTGCAGATTTCAGCTGAAGATCGAGCCAAGTGCCCTGTGGGCGGCTGCAAGTTCTGTTTCCTTCAATGAGTCCAAAGAAAGCAATCTTGGGGTTTATAATCTGGGTCCACACGTGCAATGTGACCTAGCCAACGAAGGCTATGAAGGATAACTGCTGCTGGTGTGAAGTTGAGGGCAGTAGAGATGCGAGTAAGGACCACCTGATGAGTAATGTGGTTTTGATAACTAATGTTTAGAATATTCCTTTAGAAGTTCAACTAAAATGAAGTAATTTTTTTTCTTAATAGATTTAATTCTTTGATTTCCCTGACGGAACCCTCCCAAAGGGATTAATAAAGTTTTATCTAATCTTATCTAATTTAGACAAGTGCCACGTCTCACAATCATACAGAAAAATGCCACACCAAATTAAAAAATACAAATAGATCATGCTGTAACACTTTAAAAGAAAGCATGTTGTGTGTGTTTAAGAAAAACTCAATCTTCAAATTGCTGCCACTACCAAACTGGATGGAAACTCACCGCAGCCCTGCTCATCGCTGTTGTCTCTGCAGTCATTGTGACCATTGCAAACAGACCAAAGTGGCACGCAGCGATAGTTCGTCCTGCAGTCAAACTCTGTATGGTTGTCACATCGATATCCTGGTCCCACTTTGGAGAAAATAGTACAGTAATCAAAGATTTTTTTTTAAATATCAATATCTATAGACACTTAGCTTAGTTTAAAGAGTAAATTAAAGGATTAAAAAACTGTAAATTACTTACTGCACTCCTCTAAAGGTTCATCAGAATTGTCACCACAGTCATCATCTACATCACATTTCCAGCTCTGTGGGATACAGCGTCCATTGCGGCACTTAAACTGCCCAGGGCGACAAGTCCTGGAGGAGCAGTGTGCAGGGTCCTCATCAGACAGATCACCGCAGTCATCCTCACCATCGCACTGCCACGACTCAGGGATGCATCGCTTGTTTGCACACTGCCACTGGTGGGACTCACACTGGTGTGTAGCTAGAAAGTAAACAGGTCAATCAGTGGGCAGATGTGTATTTTTAAAGTCATTACAACATGAGAAACACAGTCGAAGGAGAAAAAAGCCTCAAAGAATGAATAACAAACCCACCACACAGCACAGGGTCTTCATCTGATCCGTCGTGACAGTCCTGGTTGCTGTTACACAGAAAGTGCGGACTGGTGCAGTTTCCATCGTTGCACTGAAACTGGCCAAGCCTGCAGTGGCGAGTCGGACAGGTGGAGGGCTCATCTGAGCCGTCCCTGCAGTCCGTCTGACCGTCGCATTTCCACCAAATAGGAATGCAACTGTTGAAGCAGAAGTGAGCATTGTGCAAAGCTTTAAATTATGTAGTAAACTCATGTGCTGAATAATTTAGTCCAGACCAAAACAAGTTCCTTGATTTCCTTCAACCATTCAAACTTCTTGCATTGCCCATGTACACACTTCTATTTTGTGGGAGGCTGAGAAAATACATCTCCAAATGCTTAAATTGTAAATACACGTGTAAGTATATAAATACATAAAACCTTTGCAAAAGTACTTGTGACCTGTGAAAATGAATTTTACACAATCGGATCAGACTCTTTTTGAAATACAAAATGTGCAAATTATTGATATATATTAAGGCACAAACACTAGGTGGCACTGTTCTTCAAAAGCTGTTGTACTGTACAGTGGCCCTCAAGTTCTTGAACTGACAAATGAGAAAATGGAAAGATGAGGATTTTCCCAGTAAAGCCAAAAAGAATAAAAATGTATAAAGTAATATCAAGGATTTCATTAGCAGAGACATTTTTGTGGTAATTTTGATGAAAAATGTTGTCCCCCTTAGTTCCAATAATTATCACAGTCAAGTCAGCAATGATGTATAAAAAATGTAGCACATAATAAAGTAAATAAATAAAAAATCGGAAAAATTGCCAAACATTAAAGAAATTACAACAAACCGTTCATTGTTAGCACATCTGTACTGGGTGCTGGTGCACATGGGAAGGCATCGGGTCAGACCTCCTATTTGGACAGTCAGGAAATGGTCTGGGCACTCACAGGTGTGTTCTCGCCCCCCGTGACGGATCAAGCACAGGTGAGAGCAGCCTCCATTGTTCACCGCACAGGGATTGGTTACTGTTAGACGAGGAGTAACAGTCATTAAAACACTTTCTATCAGCCACAGCTGGGAAAACACAGGCCAGGTACTGTTTAGCTTGTAGTGAATACCTGTATCAGGATTCACTCACCAATAGGCTGCCTGTAGGGATGGTACACATGGATGTCAAATGGTCTGTGTGTGGTGTTAACAAGGACTTCACGGCCAGAGCCGTCGTATTTGTTGCCTTTCTCCACCGTGCGCGTGTTCCAGTCAGTCCAATATACAGTGTCCTCAAACACAGTCAAGGCAAATGGGTGTGGCAAGTTTCCATCATACACTGTGCGTCTGTGATGACCATCCAAGTCAGAGTGTCTGACAGAAGAAATAAAAGAGTTATTGGTCCCCACTTACTGCACGGTAAAAGAATCTGACTGCTTTCTGATGCACTTACTCGATATAGTTGAGATGTGCATCAGACCAGTAGAGCCTGTTGTTTGTGTAGTCGATTGTGATACCGTTGGGCCACTCAATCTTTGTGGTGATGATGGCTGATTTGTTGGTTCCATCCATTCCAACCCGACCTATGAAGGCTTTGTCTCCCCAGTCTGTCCAGTATACAAATCTATCAGGGAGAAAAGACAAATACTTTAGGCCACTTTTCTTGATCTAAAGAAAAGACAACAACCAACATCAACATGATTCAAGAGTCTGACTGATAGTGTTTAACTTCCTGAGACCCTGTTTCCTCATATGGAGACATTACATTTGGCCTTTTCTCCTCAGTACTGTTTTATAGTTTGCTAAGCAATGTTGACTTTATTGTATTGTGCTCTAAAATGAACTCACTGCCCCTGCATGAGGATATACTTTTTAAAAAAAGGATGTAACAACTATGTTACCAGGTAACAACTTCCTGTTTAAATAAGAAGCTTAAATTATATACTTATAAGGTCCAACTAATCAGAAATAGTTAGCTGAAATTAAAAATGCATCCCAAACAAAAGCTGAGGTCTCAGGAAGTTACAGAAATACCTGCTTTAGCATTTGAGAGGAAGGGTTTTAACCATAATGGTTGGTTATTTAGGTGCGGTGCCACATGTTTCGGTGGCAAGATAACAATGAAACAATAAATGATAAATAAAAGCAACAATAATATTAAGATACCAGGAAAAGGAAAAATTCCAACACCCTACAGTTTTGTGATTACTTAATGTTTTTCAAGTGCCACAGTAATAGCTGTTTGACTAAATGAATGCTTCTTGATCAAATCCTTGCTACCTGCACTGTGAAAATTGGAAATTTTCAGAAAATAAGCAATCTGGTGCCAAGCAAACTAGAAATATGACTTAATTCCTCACCCATATTTGGGATGCAACACAATGCCTCTGGGGTTTTCAAAACAGTAGGTGTTATTGGCATCGACGCAGTGTTCAGCTAGTTTCTTGACAAAGGGGCCGTCCAGTTCAGACACTTTCAGGCAATCCAGGAAGCTGTCCACCCAGTAGAGTTTCCTGGCTACCCAGTCAACTGCAAGGCCCTCCCCATGCAGAACTCCATTAACCACCACCTCTCTGTTACTGCCGTTATTATACATCCTTTCTATCACTCTGCGGCTCACATCGATCCAATAGAGACGCTTGTCAATGCGATCAAAATCCATGGCCACCACACTGGTCAGGCCCTGCAGAATGAGAGAATAGGCCTGCCCATCTGTTGATAGGTTCCTCAGGTAGTAGCGGTTGCTGAAGATCAGGTAGGGTGAGATGTTGCTGTTCTGACGGCAGCTGCGCCCATCTGGCTCTCTGAGGAATCCTGGAGCACACTTGCAAACGTGGGATCCAAGAGTGTTTTCACAGACTTGACTGCACACGCTGGGGGTCTCTGCACACTCGTTGACATCATCACATGTTTTGCTGTCAGACATGAGGCGGTAACCAGGATGACAGGTGCATATGAAGCTGGTAGGTGTGTCGGTGCAATTGTGATCACAGTGGTGAATGGAAGGGTCTGTGCATTCATTGATACCTACAGTTCGACAAGTATAAGAAATATAAAACCAACCAACATCTTGAATTTTTAAATGGCTAATGGGTTTTATCAAAAAAGTAATCACTCACCACATCCTTTCTCATCGCTGTTGTCAGAACAGTCATCATTCCTGTCGCACACCTGGCTCAAGGGGACACAGTGACCATTGTCACATCTGAACTCTTGAGGGGGGCAGGTGGGTGCTGGTGTGTGACACATGTGCTCCAGTTCATCGGACTCATCCCCGCAGTCGTTGTCGCCATCGCAGACAAAGTCACGTGACACGCAGCGGCCGTTCTGGCAGGTGTACTGTTGCTGCTGGCAAGGCTGGTACGTGCAGCCCTGCTCATCGCTGCTGTCTCCACAGTCATTACGACGGTCACACCTGATTTAAGGAGAGCGGGGAAAATTAACTCAAATTTCCAGTTAGACTCATCACACATGTAATTTATGGCATTATATCACAGAGTTCCTTCTTACCTGTAGGAGCTGCGTATGCAGAGGCCATTATTACAGGTGAACTCATTGATGCCGCAGGACCTGCGTGTGCAGTTTTGACGCTCATCTAAAGCATCCGCACAGTCTGCATCTCCATCACACACCCAGTCACGGGGAATACATTTCCGCTGAGGTGGCCTGTTGTTCACACAAGTGAACTCTGCACTTGAACATGTGCGATTGGCTGAAAAAGAAAAACCAAAACAGACACGGGGTTTACAAGAAATTAAATAACCACTATGATGACCCAGTGTCAACCTACATATTTTGTGAATCCAAACATTCCAAGCTGTATTTCAAAACATGCAGCTATGAGGACAAATTCTTTATCCATTTAATGTGATTGCTTCACATTGTTTGAAGTGAGTCTCCTACAGAGGATCAGGCAGTGCTGAAATCTTTAGCTTCAGGCATCTTATTTTTGGAGCACACATTGGTGGGATATAAGAATCTTGATCCACCCTGAGCCAGGAAGCCAAAGAAAGGAGACATGCACAAAGTAGCGAGTGAAGCAGGAGAAATCAGGAATGTCAGCTCCTTGGACTGGAGACCTTCTACAGGAGACTAAGATGCTGGAAGCTCACTTCCATTGTCTCCCCAAACAACACTCATCCAGTGGTGGGTACCTAATTCAGAATCCTGCATAACAACAGGGAGCAAGAGGGGGCAAAGTCTTGAAGTGGTGGAGAACAAGAGGATGGTCTTCAAGGTGGGGTGGGGCGGTAAAGAAATGAGAAGATGTAGAAAAATATTTAAGGAGAATTACCAGCTCATGGTTTAATACCTCTGCCATTAAAAGGATTAAAGGTATATCAAGGAAGAACTGTGTGCTATTCAGATGCGGTATCTAGCATCAAGATGTTAGCAACAGATCCTTTAAGTCCTGTAAGTTTCGAGGTGGGGCCTCCAGCGCTCAGACTTGGACCACTTTACTGACCACTGCAGACAGGGAACACCCCACAAGAGCTGCCGTTTTGGAGATGCTCTGACCAAGTCGTCTAGCCATCACAATTTAGCCCTTATCAAACTCACTCATATCCTCAGGCTCGCCTATTTTTCCTGCTTCTAACACATCAACTTTGAGGACAAAATGTTCACTTGCTCTCTATTAAATCCCACCCACTATTGGGTGCCATGATGAAGAGATAATCAGTGTTATTTACTTCACCAGTCAGTGGTCATATATATATGTGTGTGTGTGTGTGTGTGTTAGGCCTTGCTGTCTTTTTTTTCTGATTCTAATTCTTGACTACTGTGTAAAGTTAATTAAAACAAACAAAAATCAGGGTTACATTCTTTGTATGTTCTAAATCTAATTCTGCTTTACACACATATTCAGACGGTCTAAACCAGGGTTGTCAAACACACAGCTCTGGGACTAGAAGTGGCCTGCCAGATCCATCCTGGATGCCTTTGTGAAAATTGCAGTCAAGTCATTAATTACACAAATGTTTTCAATAAAATTAACTGCCTTTCCATTCTTGTGGTGATATTAACGTAAGACAGCAGGGCCAAAATTTGGAAAAATTAAATGTTTTTCTAGACACAGGCAAGTTGTTTTAGTCATAAAGATGTAAAATGCTATTGTTTAGTTATAAAAACCCTACTTTTGAAGGTTTTGTGTGTTTCTCTGCTATGATCTGTAAATTGTAAAATGTAAAAAATATTTTTTTTTAATGATAATTGTTTTAAAGCAGTTTACTTTACAGTCTTGTAGACATCCAAGGCCTCAGTAAACATGCCCGTCAAAGGCTCATCAGTCAAGCTGTGATGGCATTGTTTTAACCAAACTAACAATTTCTAAAATGATTTCAGTTAGTTTACATTTTTTTTCAGAGTTCTAGTTGTTATTTTTATTTCCATCCATTTGCTTCCGCTCCTCCTTTTCAGGGTCGCGGGGGGGGGGGGGGGGGGGGGGGGGGGGCGCGGCCGCCGGGGGGAGGGGGGGGGGGGGGGGGGGGGGGGGCTGGAGCCTATCCCAGCTGACATAGGGCAAGAGGCGGGGTACACCCTGGACAGGTCGCCAGTCAGTCGCAGGGCCAACACAGAGGGACAGACAACCATTCACGCGCTCATTCACACCTATGGGCA
>VUQK01014268.1:0-13647 GCA_015106715.1 Bujurquina vittata
CCAAATGGTCATATTCAGCACCATGGGCACTCGTGTAGGAATGCATTGTATGTATTGTAATGTATTTATTTTATTGAAAGAAATGCTACACATATTTCTATATTTCACTTTCTATTGGAATACTGGAATCAGAACCTTGGACAGAGACACAAAGGGCGCTTCTAGAATTCAGGACCATGGAGAGAGCTACACGAGAGCTTGTTTTTTAAACTGAGATTAGAAACTATAGAAAAGAAGTGCAGGAATCAGAACCTTGGACAGAAATATACAAAATTAGTTGTTTCACAAACACAAAATATATGATATATGAAATAAGAATGATGGAATCAGTCATTGATGCAGACGCTGTTTAATGGGATTCAGCTCCATGGACAGAGTTACAGTAGACTATGATCTCTGTCTCCATCATATGAATATAGAAGACAGCATCACATTGGAATGTGAGCTATAATAAACAGTAAGAAAAGTGTAATCAGGACCACAGTGTGTCATTTCTCGCCAGTAATTCTTATGAACAGATATGATTAGAACAGTCTCATGATAGGAATAAGGGAAAATTACATGTACAAAACAGGGTTTTACATATTGAGCGATTAATTTATGAGCCAGCCACCTTTCAGCTCGATCTGATGTTTAGTCTATTTCTTGTTGAAATGTGTGTCGGTGGATTAATTTTCTCTCAGGGGACTGATCGTCCAATAATTGCCTCTCTAATTTCACACATTAGCATTTTAACTGTGTTTTTTTTTGTATAAGATGATGTGCTATGATAATTCTGACTTTGTCTGTCTGATGGTTCCTATAATTTCCTTTGAGACTCCCTGGCTGACGGGACTGTTAGAGAGGAGCGTGCAATCTTTCTCTGGAATGACTTTTTCATATTTCTAAATTTAACTGTACCTTTTCATTACTCTCAAGCATTTCCTGCAGCTACAGTAATTTCACTCTGATCTGTATTAAACAGCTGTCTGCACAGGTCACTGTACACGTGTACTACAGTGGTTAAGTAAATTTCCTCAAATGCTGCTCTGAAGTACTTCAGGTACTTTTGCTTTGCTATTATATATTTATGATTTATTGGTGATTTATACTTCTTTTAAGTGTACCCTTTATTGCATCATGATATAATATTATAGGCTAAGATAAGATCTTGTTAATCCCTGAAGATTTGTACCTAATAGTTCAGTTCATTTTACATCAGCACTTATTAAGCAGGTTGGAAAGCACTTTGTGCCTCATCCACACTCACATAGATGTGTGCTTCTCTTGCTCAAAAAGGCATTGGTGTGGGAACAGAAGAAGGCAGCGATTAAATCACCAACCCTGCCATCAGGACATCCTGAAGGATCACATGAGCCACACGAGATTTTCAATCCAGAAATAGGTCAGCTGACATAACACGTTTTAGTTAGGACCACTGTGGTAAAAATAAGTTCTGTAGTCATTTATAATTTTCAGTGACAACAACCATGACACTGATTAAGTCAGATGCAGCATGAGAATAGGAGCTGGGGTGGAGGTGGGCTCCAAAGCAGCTTGCAGCTAATTCCTGTCTTACAAGGAAATGAATTGCCAATAAGACCAGTAGTGGGAGCAATGCTCACATACTTTACTGAGGTAAAAGTACTCATACTCTACTATATAAATATTCATCCACTATAAAAATCCCGTTTTGCAAAGTTAAAGTAGATTTTTCAGAAAATAAAAGTGCTTTTTAATCAGAATGCCCACTTTATAAGTTTAAGATTTTATGAGATGTGATTACATTTGAATTTGGGAGGTCTGGGAAGGATTTCTTGTTGTGTGGGAGGGCAGATTTGGACATTTTCTGCCACAGCATCACAGACACATTTTAAACTTTAACAAGAAAAACCGGGAGACATCATCTTGATGTTCTCAGTGTATGTAATCTTCAATAAACCAATCTGGATCCAGGGACTCAGTTCATGCACAGAGAGAAACGTCAGCCTTGGCTCTTAAATGCAGTTATGAGGCTGCAGCTGATGAAATTGAATTATTGACACTATTTAAATCATATCAGTGATTCATTCAAGTTCTTGATCAAATTATAATATATAATTGCAAAGCACTCAGTGATTAAAACTATCAATATCCCAGCTGATATTAGTGACATATGAAGCTGTATTAAATGGAAAACCATACCCAGAGTTATCACAAGTGAGTGAGTCTTCTGCAGTACTTTTGTTGTCCATGTGATCTTCTCCATACCGTGCTGAAAGCTGGAGTTGGGCTGAGGCTCGGTGCTGTTTCCTGTCCTCAGTCCTGAGCTCAGTGAACAGATCTTCTCCTCTGTTGCCTCTTTTATCCTCACGTTGATCCTCGACTGGTCGCCTCACATTCAGCAGCTGTGGGCTGCAGAGCGTGTTACTCTGTAAAAATGAAGTTTAAATGCATTTCACCAGTCCACTGGTTCCCATTCCCGCTGCAGCTTCCTCTCGGGTCCGGTGCTGATGTGGCATCAAGCTGAACTAACCTTCATTTCACTGGAATAAAATGACTGTGGCGGTCTGACCCCGAATGCCAGAGCAGAGCGTCTCAGCACTGAAAATCAGTAACATTGGTTTTCCCTGCATGTCTTTATTGCAGCAGTGAGGTCTTCTGTCACAGCAGATGGACTGCCTCCGGTCTTCATAACTTGGATGCATAAATCATAAATGATTGTAATAAAACTTCCCAAACTGTGTACTGTGAGCAGATTTTATTTTAGGCCCAAGCATACACAACAAACTTTACTTTGTTACTATTACTAATAAAACCTTTATTTAAACAGGTTTCCACTGAGAATTCAAATATATAAAGTTTGAAGTAGAAAGACGTATAAAAGACAGAATTTAAGAAAAACATGTGCAAGTGCAACTACATAAAAACAAGTCATTAAAGTCTTTGAGTGAAAAACGAGACCTGATTATATTTCTAGGTGATTGTGAGCCCATTTCACTGTGAAGACGTCCAGTTATGTTCAAGTACTGTATTTAAATGTAAGCAAAGAGTGGAGGTAGCCCGTGATCCTTGCAGTGGAACCTCATGAATAAATGCACTGCTGCTCTCTTCTGTTTGTCCAGGAGAACCCTCTTATGATGCTGTCTTATTTTGTAATTCAAAGTTTTGACACCGTTTTCAGCTTTGCTTCGTGTCTTTGTTGCTTCAATTAACCGTTCAGTCCCCTCAGTGGACGTAAACCTCAGTTCCTGGGGTGATGGAACAGTCAGTTGTTAGGGAGGTTTCCCAACTGAGGGAAGTGACCCACAAGTATCTTTGCAGCAGAGCTGGCCAAATTCTCTAGATGCTAAGGAAAGGTGCTTCAACGCGTCCTTTATTACCCCCTTTAGCAGAGGCTACACTGGAGCATCCTTAAAGCTGAGCCATCCTTTGGGTCAGCTGGGATGACTCAGGGATGGAGGCAATTCTGCTTCAGCCACAGAAATCCAACCAAAGAGGAGAACAGGAGTTTCACTGGGAGAAACTTCACAGGCTATACGAGTATGTTCCAATCTTTGTCATCAGGTGAGAGTTTTCACTGTCGGTTCTTGTGTCGGTGACCTGTATGAAATAACAGAACCCATTTGGCTCATTTTGTAGTCCATCTTCTGGACATTGTAGTTTTAACACAGCAAACATCTGATGTCACATTTGTTGGGGAGTCCGGTGTGAATGAGGTCGGATTTTCTGACCACTGTGCTTCTTTTTATTTAAGTCCTCTGAAATTGTCCTTCACACTTTTCTTCCCATCATGATATTTTCCCACAAGGTCAAGAAAAAGTGGTGAGGAAAAAGAGATAGGAGGTTTTTTTTTTTAATAACAGCACCCCTGGACTCTCCAGCTTTACAGTGTCCCCCATCCTCATGGTCATAGTTTTTTTCCATGTGTATGATCTGATTTTCGGGGCCTTGCTTTCTTACGGCCCCCTGCCGGCATTGTTTGCTTTCACTGACTGCCTTCATGTGTGATCCCTGCAGAGATTAAAGATTTAAATTTCAGACTTGACTCTGCCTCTTGATGCCCTGCATTTGAGTCCTCCCTTCCCTCTGTGTTTATTACACCAGCCCATGTTTTTGTACAGAATGCAATCGGTTGTGAGATTGCTGAGCAGAAAATTGAGCAAAACCAAGAGATTCTGATCAAAACTGTAGAATGTAGAATGATCTTCACAGAAGAAAAGCAACATTTTCTTCTTGTTCCACATGGGTCACATATCCAGTCAGAGGCGAGCAGCAGTTTCAGCTCTGAGCACATGAAGGGTTTGGATACAGGGGGCGGGATTAAAATTCTACTGTGATCTTAGATGTTTGATCGCAGATTTCTGAAGCACATCAGAAGCAGATTTTAGATTTACAGTGGCCACATCAAAACTTTTACCATCCACATGTGACAGGTATTTGCGTATAAAGGTGAGTAAAAGAGGACCAAGAATGAATCCCTGTGGAACACCGGTATCAATTTCAAGGGTCCCTGACCTAAAAACTGGAGACTACTAATTTATGCCAGAAAGCTAGTTACAAAACCATTTAATCTGAATATTCAGAGACAGCTCTTCGCAGTGATATAACATAATCTTTCTCAGTGAGAAGCAGGGATTTTATTGTGCAGGCTCTCCTCTTTCTTGTTTAATGTGGTCTTCTTGCAGTTTACTGATTACTTTAATGTGCACAGTTAGAAGTCTTTTCACTTACTTCATTGGGTCTGGAACATCTATAGTACCCGACTTAGAGCGCACCAGATGGGACTTGAGCCCAGCATCTTTGGCTCAGGAAGCCAGTGCCTTGTCCATTAGACCACTTTGGCAGCAGGTCCTCAAGGGCATTAAGGCCAATAAGGCTACACCCTTTAAAGTATACTAAAAATGGATATAACAACTGCTATGTGTTATGTGCCTCATGATAGGCTGCTTCATGCCCTCTGACGGCTGGGATAAGCTCTAGCCCCTGGTGACCCTGAACTGGATAGGCAGTTAGGAGGATGGATGGATGGATGTTTTATGCAGTTGACATTCTGACATAGGAGATGTAAACCAAGAACAGTGTGGACCTGCTCATTACAGCTCCATAGTTTTGACTCCACTGAAGTAGTTTTTCATGATTCACAGATCAAAATAATCCTTATTCATCTCATACTGCTCTAAAAGACCACAGTCCTCTCTCTTTAAGCTGACTGATTTCTGATTGGCTCTACCTGATCAGCAGGTGGATGGAGCTCATGAGTATATTCCTACTGTGTGACATCATACTGAGATAAAAGTTTTTAAGAGGGGCAGGGTCTGAAACAGAACATTCATTCATTCATTTTGGTATATCTGGATAGATTGCTGTTTTGGATTTCCTGGTGTGTAAATACTGGGGCTTTTATTTTGAAGGTGTGCTGTCTTTAGCTCATTGAATCTTGTCTCAGAAACAGTGGAAAATGTGTTTGTGTTCCTCTGGCTGATGAAGGAAGAGGGTTTATAAATATTACCTTTCATATCCTAATTGATATAATGCATAATTATTGTGTTTTTTTAAACTGAGGTGCCCAGTTGGGTTCTATTTGGGTTTACAAATAGAAAGCAGTAACTGAGTGAGGCTCCAGCCTGACCGGATTTAAAGCACATTGATTAAAACAATGAAGGGCACAAAGTGTGTCTGTCAGACGCTACCTGCAGGTTGCTCAGGTAGTTCATCTCCTCCAGGATGGCACATCCACGTCCTCAGCACATTCTCGACAGCATCCGCTCAGCAGCCGGACTGAAAGCGGCACTTTTGTGCGAGGAGGAACAGAATGAACAAAATGACCTCCGGCCGCTCCTTGTGTGCATGTTTCTGTCCAGACTGTCAGCATCAGACTTCATGAGGGCGCGACGTCCTGCAGCAGGACCCGTTCTCAGGCCAGCGCCATGCAGGTCAACTGATGTCTCGTTAGTGCCTCTCCAGTACAACAACATGCTCCAGTACAACAACACGCTCCAGTACAACAACAACACGCTCCAGTACAACAACATGCTCCAGTACAACAACAACACGCTCCAGTACAACAACACGCTCCAGTACAACAACATGCTCCAGTACAACAACAACATGCTCCAGTACAACAACAACACGCTCCAGTACAACAACATGCTCCAGTACAACAACAACATACTCCAGTACAACAACATGCTCCAGTACAACAACATGCTCCAGTACAACAACAACATGCTCCAGTACAACAACAACACGCTCCAGTACAACAACAACATGCTCCAGTACAACAACAACACGCTCCAGTACAACAACAACACGCTCCAGTACAACAACAACATGCTTTGTAACTGGACAGATTGATATCTTTGAAGTTCAGCTGACTTTGTATTAAACTGCAAAATTCAGAAAATACTAATATTTATATTCAAACACACAAACCAGTGAAATAATACACTTTCCTTTTGGAGAAAGGATTCTTTTTCCTATGGAGGATCCACCAGAACAGATTTGGGTGCACTTGGTCGACTCACCGGGATCACGACGAGCCGATTCAGTGGAAAACTTTTCATACTGCTGAGAGTCACAAGAACGAGAAACAAATCTGACAGTTTTCTCCCAAACTCATTTAGAATTTTAGGGCAACTCTTGAAATTATTGATGTTTTTCTGGCACTTTAGGGGGAAAGTTTGTGGCTATCAAGACAAGTTCATCCTGTGTGGTCATGAGTTCACTTCCACAGCGGGAGATCGCAGGATATCCTGACGCTCGGCTCGCTGAGCAGCAAGCTGAACCAGCAGCAGCTCCTGACCGCTGCTTTGAAATAGCAATAAAAAGTGTCAACTCATTATAATGTATGTCATCTTAAAATATTGAGTTATCATTTTTTTACAGTCCATATTTTCCCTCTCTGGTGAATAAAAATAAAAATGACGCAGGTGAAAAAAAATTGTGTGTATCATAAACTTTATTTTCTGTGATCATCCAAAGAACTACGCAAAACTCCGAGCAGGTTTTTGCTGAGGAAACCATCAGCTGCTAAACTCTGGGTCGGCCTGCAGAGAACGTCTCATAAAGACAGCCAAGAAAGTGAAGTTGATGTTTTCTCCTTGTTCTTAAATGTAAGCGCAGAGCTTTAACGCCTGCATGGAACCAAACAGAAAATCTGATGTATTAAAATTGTGTTTGATTCAAGGATAAAGTGAAGATTTGTTTGTGTGCAGACAGAGAGAACAAAGAGCCACGAAAGCTTCAGTACAAAAGACGGAGAAACCAATTAACATTTGAATTGAGACAGTCAGGAGGCCTTGCACTAATAAAAAAGCATCTCTTTCCTCTTCAGCGCAGAAACCAGAAGAGGGTCAGTCAGCCCGAGTTTAAGTGTTCAGATAATTTCCATGTGACCCTAAAAACCATTATGCTGAGAGGATGTGAGTGCCGGGAAAAAAGCTCCAGTAAGAGCCGAGAAAAGAGGCTTTTAACAGTAATTACAGCAAAGCAGGCACTCGTCATTATTAGCGACAATGCTCAACTCTGTGTGAGCAGCCAGCTCACGGGCAGCGAGATGAGACCTCACTCTGACGTTTATTCACATGGCTTTTATTTAAAGGCAAAGCTGGACTCATACAAGTCATCGCCTAACTTAGTGGCTGCAGAGTGTGTCTTAAAAACACTTGGCGAGAGTGGGAAGGAAAAACGCCCTTTTAACAGGAAGAACGGGAACCTGCTGTGATCCGACAGGCAGAAATGAATAACTAATGATTAAATGCAGAGTGGGGGATAAACAGAGTGCATCATGGGAACCCCCCAGCAGCCTAGGCCTATAGCAGCATACCTAAGGGTCACCTGATCCAGCCCTCACTATGAGCTCGATCAAAATCACGGTCCAGTCAAGGTTATGAGTTGCAAGTCAAAAATAAAAGATACAAAGGTCAAAAAATGCTTCCAAACAACAACAACAACACTAAAAATCGCTAAAATTAGGTATTTCCATGTAATCCTAAAATGCTCACAGTTCAGGTCAACTTGATGAAATTTCAGCTCCATAACACACCTGCAATCACCTGATTCCAGGTGAAACCCCTGAATGCAGCACATGGCTGTGTTCAACCAACTAGAAAGCTGCACCGCGGTCACGTGACTGCAAATCGTACGCAGCGTTCACAAAACGGGGCCCACCAAAGTAGCCAGAACGTGAGTTTGAGTGGAGTTGGGACCTGTTTGATGTTAAAGAACACTCCAAAACCTAAAAAAATCCAACGGGACGGGTTTCAAAATTTAATTTGAAATGATGTCTAACTGGAATTTGGGGCAGAAGAAAAATCTTTTACTTAATGAATTTGACATTGATGGAAAGCTTGTAGGATGCTTGGGAATAATGGGAATAATGGGAATAATGGGAATAATGGGAATAATGGGAATCATGTAAAGAGGGTTTATTTTTAGCTCCAATCACAACTCATAAAGTTCCCAATATCTGCGGAAACGGAGCAGTGCGGGTCACATACCGACCACATGAAGATGAAATCAGTGCGGTGGTGGCTACGTCCATCTTTCATCTACAGTCTATGCTTGTGTTAGTCCCTGCAGCGGCGCACGTGACGTCATTGACGTGTTTCCAGATCCTCGGGAACATTTTGGAGCTCCTCCGTTCGAATGGAGCAACTGAAGCTTACACGTAGCTGAAAAGAGTTTCCCTTTAAAAGACAAACGTGTGCGCAGACTCAGAAACGCGACGAGGAGCGGGTTCGAACACCGGGGGGGGGGGGTGTAGCAGTGAGGACGGCGACCGTAAAGGTGCGTTAGAGAGCAGCGGCTCATTTTCAAACCTCTGCTGTTTCCCATGCTTTGTGCTCTGGGACACTAAAACTCCCTGTGTGTGTGTGTCTGTGTGTGTGTGTGTGTGTCTGTCTACAGGAGGCCTCTTCCCCACCGGCTCCCATGAGTATGAGGTGTTCCGCTTCGCCCTGGCGCAAAACCAGGACATCCCCAAACTGGTGCCGCAGGTGGACATGGTGGACACGGGCAGCAGCTTCGCCATGACCTACGCCTGTGAGTCCACGACAGCTCTGTGTGGGGGGGTTCTAAACAGCAGTTTGCACACCTGTGGTCGACGGGTTTGTACCTGTGGTTTCATTTCACAGCCAGCCGGCGCCGCGCTCGTCGTGCATGCGAGTAAATGGCGGCAGGTCCCAGTGCGTAAATCTCTGTGCTGCTGGAGCGCACTGTGCTCGTATTTGCTGAAATCTAACAAAAAAGAAGGTTAAGTAAAAATGTAACTAGTTCAACGAGTCCCTAAAATCTCCGAGTTATTCAGTGTGTGAGACTGAATGGATTCTTTTATTTTCTCGGCTGAGTAAGTGCAGCTCTGTGAAGTAGCGTTTGTATCCCAGAGCATCAAATCCTCCCATTCTGCTGCACGCAGCATCGTCACAGCCCGAGTTTCCTGAACTTTTAGGACATTAAAAGTTGCTGCAGTTGTTTTAGGTGCAGTGCTTAATGTTGGTGTGTGGCGACGCAGGCTGTCAGGAGGCGTTCTCCGTGGATGAGCTAAGAGAGGCATTGTTGTGACAGTGGAGCGGCTGCAGGAGCTTCTTCAATCCCCGTTCTTTGAGCAAATTCATGCGACATCAGACCTGCAGCAAGCTCTGTCACCACTGCTCGCTCCAGCATTCCAGACTTTTAGGAAAGAAAAGGCACGATTCGTCCACGGCTGTTGTCTGTGCTGGTGCTGCTGCTCGGGCTCAGCCGACCTGAGGAGAACACTGTTGGAGCTGCACTTCTTTTCTTAATGTTGATGAGAGCGCCGTGGTTTTCCAGTAAAGAACAAAGTGGCAAAACTCCCGGCGTTTGAGGGCATTCTGTGAAAAATGAAGCAGCTGAGGCTCAGAACCAGCCGTGTACAGCGTTACTGCCTTTAATGGCCTCGATGTGGTTCACTTTAGTTCCTGGCTCTTTCACAGGTTTCAATTTGACCTTTATTATTTTGACCGGAGTTTCTGAGTGCAGTTCATTTAAAGAGGGATTACATTTGCAGGTGCAGCCCTTCTTCGGCCTCCGTCTCTTCGCAGCACTTTGTTTCCTCGGCGTGAAGTCGGAGCACTCGTTTCCTTCCGTTTGCAGGTTTGATTTTGGAAGCTTTGAAACGGTTTTGAACCACAGCAGCGTGCAGGAAGTCTTTTCAATGCTTCACTTTTTAGAAATACAAATAGGAGGTCCAGATTTCCTGCTGGTGGTTTTGGATCCCGATGATGTAACACATGGTTTTTGTAGTGAGTGAATGTGCACTTTTGCTTGGATGCTTTGGTGCATTGTTAGTGTATCATTTGGCTCTCCGTGCTGCTTGTCTGACTGGGCTTTTTGAAGGGTTGGCCTGCTGTCCGCTGCACTCACCGTCACGGGTCAGTGCATCATTCTCCCGTCATCCAGACTTCATTCAGCAGACCTGGGATTTACAGGGTAAACACAAGTACATGGAAGCGGGCTTTAAGAGAGCACGCTGCGGCAGTAAATGGACTGTGGCTCCGGGGAGCGTTGAGCACGGTGCAGGAGGTTCACACAACAATGTGCTGACCTGTTTCGCTCTGCCTCAAAACGCTGAATGTTAATCTGCTGCTAGGATGAGCCGTCCAACCACAGACAGTTTAGAGTCACACAGATATGTCTGGATACTGAGATCGTGCATTTAAACTGAGGGTTTCATGTGACTCTGAGTGGGTTGGATTAAGAAACCAGTCCCTGGTCACTTTATTCTTCATGATTTAGCACTAAAGCAGTGAGGAACAACATTGGTAAGGCTACTAAAAGGTCTTAGGAAGCTTTGGGTCAGCAGAGTAAGCAGTAGAGATGCAGAAAACAGCAATCTTTGGTCACTTATTTAGAAAAGCTAAAGCTCTAGGTGCAGCACACAGACAGCTACGCCTGCTAATAACACAGCAAGATCTCCTGGATGGTCTGTTAGCTGCACAGAAACCGGCCCTAAAAAGGCTCCAACAGCACAAACATGACGCATGGTAGCTGACAGGCCAAAGAGGCCACACCCCTAATAATGCAAACGTCACCATCATCCATATTATCACTCGGGCGCAATGAAGAGACAGCCGAGTCATCTCGGGCTGCTTTGTGGTGCCAACCTGTCCTCACTCCCAACTCATCACATGACTCGTTGACACACCGGAGGACCCCTTAATGACCCCTGCTGGAGTTATTAAGGGCTTCAACAACAACATAATAAACGTATCTGTTACTGTGGCAACAAAGTTTGGTTTTTATTGTGCGGAAACATTTTTCCTCTGAACTAAACGAGCCGCGTTGGTCCCTAAATCGCACCACATAATTGAACCTTCCTAACAGAAAACATTCAAATCAAAAATTAAAGTTCCACAAAGTGCAGAAAACCCTCGACTCCCTCGAGCAAAGCTCGGGTGAGCCTCAGACTGTACCTCCTTTAAATGTAGAGTTGGTACCAGCTCTAAAATCAGAAAGGCGTCATCATGAACTCTGAGCTCTTCAAATCGAGTATTAACATGGTTTTATTCATATTCTGCCTGATCTTGAAGCTCCAGCCTGAGAATACTGAGCCAAAAATAACAATCCTAAAAACCAAGGTAAATAATTATAGGTCATGAACCGGCGTCTCGGTGGTACAGCTGTGCTCTGCATCTGCAGCATTAAAGCTTGACGCTGGTTTTGGTGTTGCTCCGAGGGTGGAAATGTCTCAATGAAGCTTTCACTGGTTTAGTTTTAGTGCCAAGCAGAAAAAGGTGCTTCCAGCAGGATCAACTGGTAGTTTGTGAGCAACACGTGCTCGTTTTTCTGCTGAGTCATGCTTTATGCAGAGGCCCACAGAGCAGGTCTTTAGATTTGGACGGCTCTCCGTCACTGCAGGAGGCCTCAGACTGCTAACAGCGTGTCGCTTCCAGCCGGCGCCGCGTCTTTATCGACCCGTAAATGTGCAGCCTGCTGAGTGTCGCCGTTATTCTTCAGTGAAGATAAAACTCCATCCTGTCACCAACTCCTCAGTAAGGAAAGGAGCTATTGGCTGGTGCTATATGACGTCATCACATGATTTGCATAATTGGGGATTTGCATGTAGTTGCAATCGCGGCCGTAGGAGAGAGGAGTAACATCTTTGGAGAGACAGAAGGAACTGCAGAAGAACTTTAATGCTTTGCCCCGACCAACACTGCATGCATTGTTTAATGTTTTAATCTCAAGTTTAATGAACCTCTTATGTGGGGTGTGATTGCTAGCTACGTTCAGCCCTCCTCCTTTATCTGGGCCACAGTTTCCAACTCGCTCCAAAGTTGATAAAGGCTGAAGCGAGGTCAGCGCGCCTTCAGTGCGTTTAGTTGGGCTTATTTAATCTGCCAGAACTCCTGAAGGCAGAGAGAAAACACACAGTGAGCTCTAAAAGGACAAACCAGCTGGAAGCACCTGACAGGAAGTTGCCCATCGCTCAGTCGGTCCGTGTCTGAGAATAATCTGAGTCAGAGGCCTGAACCACCTGGGCCGGCTCCGATGCAGAACCGGCTCCGCTCTGAGCCCCGTCCCGTCTCATATAGTGACAGAAAGGTTTGTGTCCCCAGGTGAGCTGTGCTGTCCAGGACAATTTGCCCTTTGTAGGGTCCACCAAGGAAATGTGGTCCTGGGTGAGGAAGACTCCCCTAAAGAGAAGCGAGACCACAAGAGACCATCACCTTGTCAAACGAAGGCCTGAGGCTTGGTGGAGGCCTCCTCTGGACCTGCCATCTGCAGGAGGATGCAGGCCACTGCTTACCAGCACTCGCTGTGGGTTTTTGTGTCGTGCTGTATTTCACAGTTTAGTTATAAAAGAAAAAAGGCTTTAGGGGGGAACTCCTCCATCTCTGTCTGACAGGAGGGGGGCCACA
The DNA here is from genome assembly GCA_015106715.1 of Bujurquina vittata. Lineage (NCBI taxonomy): Eukaryota > Metazoa > Chordata > Actinopteri > Cichliformes > Cichlidae > Bujurquina > Bujurquina vittata. The sequence continues at coordinate 12,843 of VUQK01014268.1, forward strand.
GTGCTGTCCTCCACAGACCCCCACAGCTACAGAGTGCTGCACACAGAAAACGTCAATCAGCTGAGCGCAGACGTGCAGCGTTGCTTCCAGCTGTTCACGCTGGTTTCTCTGCTCCCAACGAACAGGTTTCTTCTGTTCTGCTGGTCAGCAGGTGCCGCTGATTGTTTCCATGGAAACGCTGGTTAGTGGGTGTCACTGATTGTTACCGTGGAAACACCAGTCAATGGGCGTTTTCTTGTTTCGAGACCAGCTCTGGAACAACAGCCTGGTTTGCATCCGGTCACCGTGGGAACGTTTTACTGTCTGTTTCCTGTTTCCTGTCACAGCTCCAGCTGGCCGAGCTCGTTCATAATGGCCAAAGTTTTGGATAACGAGCTCAGCACAAGAAGAGCTGTGTGGGTAAAAAGCTCAGGCTTCACCTGCGTTAAACACTTTGCTGCATATAGATTTTTTCCCTCTTCTTAGACCGGTGTATGATCCTGTTCTCATCCCAGGCGCTGAATCCCGTCCTGCTGCTCAGACTGGACCTTTCTGTGGCTTAAAGCGCAGTTGTTGAAGTGGCTTGTTGCACCAAAGCCTGCTCATGCAAAGCTGTTCTATGAGCCACTTCAGCCTCTGTTACTCTGCTTCTATCATAACTGCCATAACTTACATTTTGACATGTGGATTTCTCTGTCCATGTGTGGCTGTGGTTTAATGTTTTCCAGTGTCGCTGACGTGCTGGCTCAGTTATCCCCCCCCCCCCACATATTTTCCTAATTTCCAATCTTCCGCCCTCATCCCCAAACGCCGCTAAAAGACGAAA
>VUQK01014270.1:7781-18921 GCA_015106715.1 Bujurquina vittata
ATGTAGCCTGGCGTAGCCAGGAATCAAACCGCCGACCTTCCGATCAGTGGGTGACCTGCTCTATCTGAGCTATAGCCACCCCTAATGTACAATGTAACAGCAATGAAACAACTTGAAACAATGTGACTCGTTATATAGGCTCACACAGAAACAGTACGAGTGTGTTAAGTATTGTCATGCATTAAAAAAAGGCCTCTCAGTAAATCTGAGGTTTACATACAAACTGAGAACAGGATCGCCTGTTCTCTGAATTTCTCTGCTGAGTTCTGATCCTGCAACAGTTTGGTCGACTGGTCCGACAGGTTACCATCTCCGGCCCATTGTGTGAAAAACCTTCTGGGGTTTCCTGAATTCTCAGACTAGTCAAATCATGTGGAAGAAAAAATAGTTGGTCCACTGAATGATGATTCTTTTAGGACCATCACCATTAGAAGAAGCTTGTTTCCATCTGCAGTCGTTTGTATCTGGTTGCATAAGTGATACAATATTAAGGCACATACAACAGGAAAATGGGAGCAGGGGTGGAGGTGGGTTGCAAAGTGGTTTGCAGGCTTGAAGGCTGAAGCAGCTTTGATTGCACTCCAATGAAGAAGGTGGGACTAAAAGTGTATTTTTTAATGGAAAATTTGCTTCTCCAGGTAGTTTAGAAGGCCTTAAACACCATCAGGACAGAGAGGACACATCACCACTAGGGGGCAGTGTGAAGGTGACTCTGTATCCACACCACATATTTAGCCACTCTGGTATAGACGCCATACACTCTTCGACTTCCACATTCCTCCGGTCCGCCCCAGGACACCAACCCAAACACCACCCACCTCCGGCTGACCTCTTCCTCCATCACAAACGCACCCCCACTGTCCCCCAGGCAGGTGTCCTGCCCCCCCTCAAAGAAGCCGGCACAGAACATGTTGTCGGTGATGTTGTAGCTGACAGAGCGTGATGCATAGCTCGCCTCACACTCAACCTGGGAGACCACCGGCAGCTTGACGTACTGCAGGAGGTCAGAAGTCATCCCGAGGTCCGTGATTGATGCAGGATCAGAGGTCATTGTGGGCAAGGGAGAGGAAGAAGTAGAGGCATTGGGGTTGGAGATTCCCCAACCAGCAACGACACCCAGAGAATTGGGGAGAGGTGCAGGGGGGTCATCCTGGGAAAAAGAGAGAAGTCAGAGGTCAACCCGCAGGTAGGTCAGGAAAACATTTACATTATTATTTGGATAGCAGCCATACTTCCTAAAACTGTCCTCCCTCCCTGACAGATCTGCTCTCACTGCCCTGATGGTGGTGGTGGTGACATCACCAATAAAAATCAAACTTTATCCAAATCTTTGTGACACAAATACAAACAAATACAAATAACAGAAAACAGTCCAAAGACAGCATACGTGTGGAGCCATACTGTACTGGTTTACACATTCGCATAACGTGAACGATCTCCGGTTAGATCCAGGAACTCTGCAGGACTAATATGTGGCAACTGGAGGTTCCACGGGAGTGATGTTCTATTCTATGTAGATGGCCCCTTAAACACTATCAGGACAGAGAGGATACATCACTACTAGGGGGCAGCGTAAAGGTGACTTACAGAGTTTTTGAAATGTTCCTGTAGCTGTAGAGAGAAAAAAAAGGGCTGTTGGAGCTTCAACCTCTTTAGGACATTCCTTCATTCATGAAGGTCCCAGCACAGCGTTCAGTCAAGCTGAGCTCTGGACTGGGCTGAACTCTGACTGGGCTGTTGCAGCACTTTGGTTTTGTTTTTCGGCCGTTCTGTTGCAGATTTGCTGCTGTGTCTGGGATCATTGTCTTGTTCATGACCCAGTTTGGTCCAAGCTTCTGCTGTGGGGCAGATGGCCTCACGTGACTCTAGAACACTTTGTTATACAGAGGAGTTCATGGTGCCCTCAGTGACTCCAAGGACCCCAAATCAACAAGCGTTCCCACGCCAACCTAAAGATGTAGTTTCGACAGCATCGCCCAGGTCTGCTCCAGGGCTCCCTCCCACTAGGACACCAAAAACTTAGGAGGCATCCTGGTTAGATGCCTGAACCACCCCAGCTGGTTCCTTTCAATGTGGAGGAGTAGCTCTACGCTGAGTCCCTCCTGAATTACCAAACTCCTCACCCTGGCTCTGAGGCTGAGCACAGCCACCCTTCAGAGGAAGCTCATTTCCACCGCTTGGATCCAAAAGAGGGTGTGCTTTCATTTTACCATGACTGCAAGCTAAGCACACTCACTGTCATGCAAACTAAGACCTGTAAAGGTGAGGAGGCCTTCGCTGTCTGGGTCCTCCAACTTCCTGTCTGAAGATCTCAAGAAAGCCAACTCAACGTAATTTCTGAGATCTCTTCTTCAGACGCACTGTCATCATTGAGCTTATGTGATTAGATCTGAAATCATTATATTAATTTTTATTATTATTAAATGTTTGTACTCTGTGACAAAGCCTTTACTTTCTCAAAATTTCATTTCCTTCAGTCTCACGTTCTCTGCGTTAGAAAAATGTGTGGACACAGAACGTGGGAACCTGAGGAACCCTCTCTCTGTGACCCGTCTTCAGACGTCTGCTTTGGGAGGATCATACAGCTTTTTGTAGCATCAGCTGGAGCTGTTTTCCCACCTGTCCCTGAGCTGGTGGGAGACAGACTGGACGGATGAGCTGGTTAAACTCAACCCGCTGGTTCAGCCTCAGCAGGGCGATGTCATTGTTGTAGTTGTTGGGTTGGAAGTCCGGGTGGAGGAAGATCTGGTCCACTGAGCGGTTGGTGGCCTGACGTTTGTCTCTGGCATCGTGGAAACCAAGGAAGACCTGAAGGGCGAAAAGAGCCGATCACTTCCTGTTAATATGTCTGTGTAGGTTCTCAGTCATCCAGGTCATCGTAGTCTCTGCAGCTTGAAAAAAGGCAACTGGACTTCTTTTTGTTTCTTGAAGACCTTTCACCTCTCATCCCAAAGGCTTCTTCAGTTCTCAGCCAAATGGTGGAGAGGCCCAGGTATTTAAACCCCTATGGGCGGAGTCCCCTGGAGGTGTTTATGACCATAATCACACGTGCCAAGGTGTGAAGGGTCATTTCAGTGGTTTCAGTTGAAACCAATAAAGGACTTTGCTCCATTGTTCCATGTGAACAACCATCTTTCAATAGAGGAGGTGGATGACACCACCAGCTTTCCCCCACTTACAGTGCTGTCCTGAGTTCCCTTCACAGACGTCTCAACCCCCATTCACATCTTTGTTCCAGTGACTCCAACAGGCCACACGGAACAACGGAGCGAAGTCCTTTATCTCACCATTTTGCTTAGAACTGAAGAAGCCCTTCAGATGAGAGCGATGTCTTTAAGAAACAAAAGGAAGTCCAGTTGCCTTTTTTCAAGCTCCAGAGACTTCCTGTTAATAACCGGTGGATCCATGAAGCCGTGAAGAAGAAACAATCTGTTTTTCCAAAGCTATGCTAAAGAAAAGCTGTGAACGTAAAGAACCTTGACGTGGTCGGCGGCCACAGGGACAACGCTGGTGTCCCTCCTCAGGGACCTTAGAACATGGGCCGCCGTGAGGACCCAGGACTCAGACAGCAGGGCTCCGGAGCCGAACCAGCGGTCCTCGGGGACCCTGGACAGGTCCTCCACACTGAGCAGAGCCTGCCAGGGGAAGAAGCCCGGCCGTGCGCGCCGACCACCCACGATCCGCTTCGCCTGAGCGGGGAGAGGTCGGGAAGGACGGCCGCAGGCTGGAGGAGACACGGACAGGCATCAGACAGGCAGGTGAAGAGAAAGACAGGTTGAGAGAGAGACGGGCGGTTACCTGGCAGACAGCTGGGAGGCGTGGTTCTTCCTTCGGAATCGATCCAGTCTCCATTCGGACCACAGCTGTATGAAGCTGCAAGCACAGTGATAATCACTCTGAGCCAGTTCTTTATTTTCAGTGCCGGGCAGAATGCAGCTCCATTTTTCTGTCAGCACAGTCAAGATCAGAACACAATAAAACACGCCAAAAACATAAAAGAGGAGGTTCCTCTTACTGGTCAGCTGCACGCCTGCGTTCCTGCACACATATCCAACAGTCGCGCCCAACACCGTGCTGTTGTCATGGTTACCAAACACCACGTCAGCCATGTCGACCATCTTTGGACTCCCACAATCCACCACTGAGACAGATGGAACAAAAACACCAATCAGCTTTCAGTCTGAGAGGAAATCAGAACCAGACCTAAACCAGACCCAGGATGGATGGGATGTGCCGATTTAGATGTCAGAGAACTCCAACAGCTCAGCTTGGGCAGCAAGCGCTGGGATCCTTTGAAAGAAGACACGCTGCATACGCAGTGAGTCAGTTTGTCCTGAAGGTGGCGTCACAGGAACACATCTACATGAAGACGTAGGCGCACATACCTGAGGTCCACATGTTCTAAAGCAGCATAATGCGGACACTGTGTGAACTAGCAGACTGCTGAACATCTGCACGTGGGATCCAGAGGATACACAAACACACTACTGGAACTAATGTTCAGGTATATAAATACAATGATTCACTGAAGGGCTCACAGACATGACTGCAGCTTCTGGTTTAATGTGTTTTATTGGAAAATAACTTTTAGGCAAACAAATTAACACCATTCGCTTCTCCAGTATCTTTATCAGCCAATCAGACTTGCTCAGCCACTAATCTAGGCTGTGATTGGTCAGGATGCTGGACAGAGCTGGACGAGACTTCGTCCCAGAGTCGGTTCCTACAGAGAGAAGAGAGCCAGAGGAAAAGTCTGTGAGTAGAGACCTGAACCTGCAGGTTTTTACCTGCACACTTGCTGACCTGTCAGTATGGTCCTGTAGGAGGACGCCGCTGGCCCTTCCTGCACGGCGCAGCAGCACTGAGGTTTAATGAAGCCTCAGTTAGTTAGTGTCCAGTGTGTTTGAATCTAAAACTGCACAGTGATTGTTCAGGTTTCATGCAACTGAACAACCGTAAGCCAGTGAGGCTGAGAAATGAAGCCAGTGTGGAAGGACCTACACCTGCACTTCCTCTGGTGTCCAGCAGAGGCGCCACAGTGAGTCAGTCCCCATAGACTCCTATATTAAACCTTTTCCACGTCTACAGCCTGATACAGAAACTGCTTTGGTCTCTGTTGATAATTTCCCCTTCATACCAGCTGTTTGTTTCTATAATTTACCTGTGTGCATATTAGGGGCGTGGCCTCTCTGACTGACCGGTGGATGGCCACACAGGCTGTCTGCTACTGGACCTCTGGACTGTGTTTGAGCCTTTTTAATGATCTGACCAATAATATGGCTGCTGCGCATTCACTGTCCAAGAAGGCGGAGCTCCAGTTTGCTAAGTGAGATTCTAGTTAGCACTGATCTGTTTGATGCAGTTAGCATTAGCCGATAGCGCCACCCTCTCTTCCAAATATGGTCACATGGTAGCGCCGGTCTCTGGCTGCATGACCGCAGATGCTCGTCTCTGGATGAGTGATCTGGAACGATCCTTTCACTGTGTGCACAATGACAGTGAGTTGAATCCAACAGCTAACGTGAAGCAGGTGATGCTTTTATCACCGTGTTTCCTTCTAAACTTGAACCTGACAATAAAGTCAGACTCTGGGAAAAAGAGTTTCATCAACCACTGCAGTCACAGGAGGATCATTCAGCAGCTGCTCATCAACACTGAATAAACACAGAGCATACTCCACTGGGCAACCAGACTAAATCCTGCTTTTATACTCACTGAAACACAAACACTGTTGAGAGGTCAAAGGTCATGCAGTCTTACTTTGGCACGGAGGAGGATGGCTGCTCCACGATCCGTTAGCCTGGCAGTCGATCTGATAATGATCCAGATATTCCCGGTCCTAAAGCAGAGAAAGCCGAGAGGAGGGTCAGAAACGTTCCTACAGCAAGCAGCAGGGCGCCGCCCACGACCCCGAGGGCCAATCAGAGCTGACTGATCTGCTCAGTAACACCTGAAAACCGTTGGTCTGTTTCAGGACTCGGCGTAGCGTTCAGCTGCACGATCACGCTCATCACGTGGGCAGCCTCGAACTTTTCCACTCTAGTTCTGTGTTCAGGCCTCTTGAACGGTTTTATACGCGGCATCATTTTCCTCACTTCACTGCTGACATCACACAGGTATGTCTACCTCTGAATCATGAGCTTCACCTGACCGGGTTCACGCTGAGGCAACCCCGCCCACATGGTGGGACCCAAACAGGAGGCTCAGGCACACTTTAGGATTATTTTTGTGAAGCTGTGCGGTCAGCTCCGGGGGACAGACTTCCTCCCAGAACAGCTGTTTAGTGTCAGACCACCGAGGATGACGTCGCGCCGCCATAGGAAGAAATATGGTTCATATATTTTTATGGCTCCTTGTTCAGGTAAACAGGTGTTTTCAGGAATCTTAAACTGTTCTTATGAATTGAAATAAACTAAATATGATTTTTAATCCTGATCTGAGGGACACACAGCTGGTTCTGCATCGAGGCCCACGTCGATGGAGACGTGGTGACGTGGCCTCGCGAGCCCGCCGTACCACAGGAACTATTTTGTACGATTTGAAATATAAGGAGAAGCAAAACGCAATGGACCCCCCCCCCGCACAGCTGTGATTTTTAAGTAAAAATGAATAAATAAAATGTCCCTAATGACATAAGCACAGTCACAAACCAAGTCACTTACATTCATATCATAAACCTCTCCCTAATTTGTTTATTTCCCCTTTGAGCCCACCATTGTGTCATGGAGACCACATTAATAAGATTTATGCAGCCACGCTGTGGTTATAAGCTCATCCTTTCCTGTTTCTCCGATTCTTCGATGAACAGGTGATTTTCCTAAAGCGGCGCGCCTCACATTCAGGAGCAGACTGCAGGAAATCGAGCACGCCTCAGACTCGACTATACATGTTTGATCATGTGATCAGTGCCTGTTCCAGTATTTTGGAATATTTGGGATATGAGTGGACTGAACGCACAGCGGTGAATCACTGGATGTGACAGGATTTTTGCAGGAAGCTAGCACGAGACCCCCCATTACCTTCAGCAGCCGGTATCCAGGCTCACAGGTGAACAGGATGTGGTCTTTAAAGGCGTATTCTGATTGGATGGGGTTCATCAAGGCATTGGGCGGAGTCTCGGGCACTGGACACTGACTCCCTGTTAGGAAAATAAAAGCATTTACTCACAGCTTTGTGTCTTCCTGTACCACCTGGACATTTACTCACCTGTAGCCGTGTAGGTGAGCCTCCAGCCGAGGTTTTCTCCAGAGTTATCGCTGTGGAAGACGACCGTGGCAACGCTGCTGTCGGTCTGGATGACTCCCGGAGAGCGACTGCCACAGAACGGACCAAAGTCACCGCTTCCTGCTTTAATCTGACAGGGAAACAGCTGATTAACAGCTGAAACACGTAACACGTCACCTGAGTGTGTGCATGTGTGTCTTTCTCCACCTTAATGTAGTCGTAGGGGCAGCTGACATCGGGGTGATCCTCCACATCAAAGCGGGGGTCAAACTGGAGGCGGAGCCTGAAACCCTCCTCCACCTCAATATGGTAGGAGCACTTGGAGCTCTTTGGGTACGGAGCAGGGAAATCAACACTGCTCAGAACACCGGAGCGTTCCCTGAACACATCACTGCTGCACTCCACTGAACAGACACACACACACACACACACACACACACTGTAAATGGGTGGAACATTTCTCATCCTGTGTGTTAGCAGCTGTGCATTCTGGTCACATGACCTTTAGAGAAACTGTGCTTCACTCAGAGCTGCAAAACCCACAACCTGAAAACCAGCATGAAGCTGACATTTGTGGACATTCATGCAGACACACGGGTTAGTAGGAATGATGGTTTGGAGGAAGTAACTCAGAAATAACTCAGAACGATCAGTCAGAGTCTAAACAAATGAAATAATAGCTACACGAGTGTCAAACACAGCCAAACAGAATTAATAATTACTGAACATCTAAACCTGAAAATATTTTAGCAATCTCAATTTGAATGGCCAGAATACAGCAGCTTTTTCCTTAACACATTAAACAAATGTGTAACATCAGGAAAATTAGAACATTTCAAGAAGATGAAAATCTCTTTTTTGATGTGATATCAGAAACAAGAACAAGTTATTTCGTTTCTCTCTTATTCTGTTTCTTTGTTTCTTTCTATGAACTGACAAAGTTCCTCAGCAGCTCGTCTCACCTGTGTGATAAACCGCGTCACCAAACTTTCCCCCAGAAAGACTGAAACTGATTTCAAGCTTTGCCTCTTATAAAGTTCCCTGTCTGTGTTACGGTGATCGTGTCTTCAGGACTTTGCTGCAGTGTTTCCTGCTGTGTGACGCAGTGATGCTGTCAGCTCACCTGTGCAGGTTTCCCTCTGCATCTTCTCCCGCATCCGTCCCATCAATTCACTCTTTTCCCCGCACATCACAAGTGAAAAAAGGGAGTTTACCTCCGATGTCAGTGATCAGGTCCTCTGCCTCCACCTGTTTTCAAAGACTCTTCATTTGGTCATTTTTGGTCATTTTTGTCCCCGTTTCTTAAGGATGTGACTTTCTAATCCTGATAATCTGCAGTAGTGTGCAGACAGAGCCCTGGTTCATCCCTGAGTTAGGAGCCTTTCTCTGCTTGAATGAGACACAGGTCAGAGTTCAGAGGCCTAACAAACATAAAAACATGGCCCGGTATGAAGACTGGTCTGAAAATGAGTGAAAAGCAGCCGATGTCCAAAGAACATTGAAAGCTGGAGAAATGTTGCTCAAGAGCACTTTAAAAATGACAGGAAAGTCTGACTTTTGTGCAGCGCTGATTTCAGCTGTTTTAATGCTTTCTGTTGCCTGCTGTAGTTTCACATTAGGACGTGTTGGTGATCAGACAGCTGAAAGAAAAAGGCTGTCCCTGACAGAGGTCATCGCTCTCCAACAATCCCACACACACACAGTGTGTGTGTGTGTGTGTGTGTGCCTCCTCCACACAGAAACATGCAAACATTTACCACCAATCAGCCGCCGCTATCAGTCACAGCGAGGTCACAGTCCACACGGCGAACGCAGAGCTCGGATCTGTCAGTGCACGTGGGGGCTCTCGCTGACACCCCACATTCCTAAAATCCCAGATCTGAACCCTCAACCCACAAACTCTGTGCTGATTAGCTGCTGCACAGCAGGAGGGGTCGAGGTTATTACGGACACATGAACACTGAATAAGTAACTGAAAGGCTCCACGAGGACGGCAGAAATCCAGACCGAGGTGCGGGCAGACAAATGCGTCACAGAGACAAAGTTTCACGTCTGCACCTCGTTTCAGTCGCACTGAAGAAGGTTTCTGAAAGCTGCTTGTGGCCCACAGGTCAGCTGTTGTTGAAAAACCTCATAAACTACCCATCATGCAGTGCTTCCCGGCGGGCTCCCTCCCAACCAGAACTCAGGTCCCGACGGGGGGGGGGGATCCCCCATGGGATCTCCCATGGGGGCGTGGGAGAGCAGCCTCTGGGTGCAGGTCAATAACTCGTTATCATGGCTGCGGGGGGTTTTCAGACTGTACGTTAACGATATACACAGTCACTGTCACACAGCAGCTGTTAAGCTAGGCTAATGTGGTATTCATGCTCATTATGAAGTGCAAATAAAGTCCTTCCCAAATATTTATGTTGATAATAAAAACATAAAGAATGTAGATATATTTGAAAACAAACCCGTTAGCTTAGCTTTTAACTTTTCAAAGCAAATCACGATGATTGACTCATATCGGGTCTCCTTGCGTGGGGTTTCTATGAGTCAAAACTGTGGGTTTGCCCTGCCCACACCTGCCCACTGTGGGCCCATACGGCATGCCTGCTGGGACATTATGATGAGGAAAGAGCATAAACGGAAATGTGACTGCTGAGAAGATCAAACCACATTTTATTGTCAGAAATACAAGTCAAAACCTCAGTGATGTGGACCTTTGTAGCTTTATGACTGAGTGGAGTTCGTATAAAGGTTTTACAATGACGAGCGTGGCCTCAGAGGGTTAGACCTGAACACCATTGTGTGGATCAGCTGGGGCATTTGGAGACATCAGCGTGCTCACCTCTGCAGGTGCTGTTGTCAGAGTGCAGCAGGTAGCCATAGCGACAGGAGCAGTAGTATCCTCCGATGTAGTTGTGGCAGAAATGATCGCACATCAGGTCCTCGTCACTCTGCTTGCTGCACTCGTCTACGTCTGCAGAGGCGGAGTCAGAAGACAGTAAGAGGCGACAGGAAACGGGCACCAGGTGACAAAACAAACGAGGTGAGCGTGGTGATGCTGCCAACTCTGTGCTGTCTCTTTTTATACGTGCACCTGGAAGGTTTTGATCTGATCACTTATTATTATACAAACCCTGGAATATTCACATACTACACGGGTCAGTGTGTGCTCCGCATAGAGTGCTGAAGGAAATGTATGAATGGAGGCCGCTCATGAGCCCCTCCCACAGCTTCAGGTCAGAGCATCAGACTGAACATCCAACAGGCAGTTCGGTCGTGTGGTTTCGGGTTAGATTATTAAAAGTAATTCAATTTTATTTATATCGAAAGGTAAAGACCCAATGATAATTACAGAAAAAAATAACTAATCAGACCATCCCCTATAAGAAGCACTTGGTGACAGTGGGAAGGAAAAACTCCCTTTTAACAGGAAGAAACCTGCAACAGAACCAGGCTCAGGGAGGGGCAGTCATCTGCTGCCATCTGAATTTAGAAGCAGGAAATTAGAGGTCATCCAGACCTTTATGTCTTTAAGGCATTCCTGAAGTTTAACTCATTTTTGTGTGTCATCTGGCTTCATGGACAGATAAAGCTGAGTATCATCTGCAACAATGAAAATTTATGCAATGCTTTCTAATCGTACTACCTAAGGGAAACATGTATAATGTAAATAAAATTGGTCCTAGCACAGAACCCTGTGGAACTCTGTTATGGTAAATGGACTAGCTCTTATATAGCGCTTTTCTACTCTGACTGACCACTCAAAGCGCTTATACAACCCGTTTACATTTACCCCATTCACACTCATTCATACAAGCACTTCCATATTTAACTAAGCTAAGTGCTTTAATTAGCTAACATTCACACACAATCATACTCCAACGCTTGCGTCGGAGAGCAACTCGAGGTTAAGTATCTTGCCCAA
>VUQK01014273.1:0-11541 GCA_015106715.1 Bujurquina vittata
GTTGGGTTTAGGTCTGAGACATGCTTAGCCAGTCCATCACCTTTACCCTCAGCCTCTTCAATAAAGCAGTGGTTGTCTTAGAGATGTGTTTGGGGTCATTATCATGCTGGAACACTGCCCTGCGACCCAGTTTCCGGAGGGAGGGGATCATGCTCTGCTTCATTATTTCGCAGTACATATTGGAGTTCATGTGTCCCTCAATGAAATGTAACTCCCCAACACCTGCTGCACTCAGGCAGCCCCAGACCATGGCATTGACTGTAGGCATGCCACACTTATCTTTGTACTCCTCACTGGTTGCCTCCACACATGCTTGAGACCATCTGAACCAAACAAATTGATCTTGGTGTCAGACCATAGGACATGGTTCCAGTGATCCATGTCCTTTGTTGACATGTCTTCAGCAAACTGTTTGCAGGCTTTCTTGTGCACATGCTTCAGAAGAGGCTTCCTCCTGGGGTGACAGCCATGCAGATCAATTTGATGTAGTGTAGCGTATGGGTTGACCCCCCCACCTCTTCAATCTCTGCAGCAATGCTGGCAGCACTCCTGCGTCTATCTTTCAGGGACTGCATTTGGATGTGGCGCTGAGCACGTGCACTCAGATTCTTTGGACGACCAACGCGAGGTCTGTTCTGAGTGGACCCTGCTCTTTTAAAACGCTGGATGATCATGGCCACGGTGCTGCAGCTCAGTTTCAGGGTGTGAGCAATCTTCTTGTAGTGCAAAAATTCTTCTTTTAAGATTTGAGGGAAGAATAAATTTACACTGTTATATAAGCTGTACAGACTACTTTTCATTGTGTCAGTGTCATGTGTTGACCCATGAAAAGATATACTTAAATATCTGCAGAAATGTGAGGGGTGGACTCACTTTTGTGATACACTGTATATTTTTCTGTAGCCACAAAATGACCAAATATGCTTCTGGAACTGTATGCTGCTTACATTAGCATCTCAACTGCTGGAAAGTCACAAGTACAGGTCTTGGCAGTGTGGGTTTTGTATGATTTTGATTTCTTAACATCCCTTTGTCATCTCAGCAAACAGTTTATCAACACTTTAATCTGTTTGCTGTGTGTGCCGTTCTCTTTCACAGGTTTCTGTCACTGACCACAATGATGTTCTTCTGCTGCTCATCTCTGCTTTACAGCTTTCTGCTAAACTGCCACGTCCAACCAATCCAGCACCAGATTAATTCACGGGCACTTTCTCTTTCTTTTTCAAGCACTCGTATCTGGACAGGGAAACCTCGCTGATTTTGAGAAACATAGCGGGAAAACCTTCCCACCTACTGACAAAGGTGACACCCCACATACTTCTGCACACTGCTCCTCTCGTCTCACCTGTCAGCATCCCACCTCTCCTCCACCTTTTTGTGCATGGGCAAATAAGCATGCGTGTGATTGATATATCAAGTGTCACGGCCTTGTTCATGTTAACTCTGCTTCTGTCCTCCTCCTCTTTGCCTTCATCTTTGTTTCACTCTGTGTGTGAACCTTTTGTTTTCTGAAGAGCTTTGTGAATGCTGCCCGTTAGTGTTCATTCAGCCTTTTGTACAAGCAGAGACGTGACGCTACACGGGACTGTTTGTGCGTCTCAGTCAGCAGCTCTTTGGTTCCTCTTTCCTGGTGAAATTTGTTACGGTGATGAAAAGGTTGAATTGCTCTCAGTCATGTCTGCAGTCAAAGTGCAGAAACCATTTTTGAATTAAGCGCAAGTGTTTGCTTAATTTACTGTATCTGTACTATGTGTGATACTAAAGGCACTGAACCCCAAGTTGCTCCTGATGCATTGGTCCCATTGGTAGGGGTGAGGTACCAGCACTTAAAGACATTAAACAAATATTTATGAAAATGCACAATGGTCCCGTTGCAAACCAGTGATGAATCTCAGTGTGTCACTACAGCCACCTGTGTGATTTCTGCTACTTCAGCAACCCTCTTTTCTTATAACTGTAAAATCTTTGGGATTATATACATGTTGAAAGGATTCACACATGTGACAGGTGACAGTTAACTCTCCTGTGTCTGCTTTTCCAAACTTGAACCAGGTAAACAGGTATTGTATTGTACTTTGTATTCCTGGAACAAAAATAACAAATAAATAAAGACATCATGTATTTAAAAAATATTTCAATTCAGTTAATCAAAGACAACAAATATTTAATATTGAGAATGCGTATGCATGCTTTGGCTTTAAAAACTGCTAGTTTTGAACTTTGGTTATTACAGTCTGTCATAAAATATATTGCAACAGATTTGATCCATCGACTCATTGATAATGACAGTGGCTTCTTATGCTACCCTAACCAGTCTAGCGTTAGCCTAAACAAACTAATGTTAGCTGCTACATTAGTCAGAGGATAACTGCCTAAATAAGCTAAAATAGAGGCAAAGAGGGAGCAAAGGTAACAAAAAATGCTTATAGCGAGTTGTATGCGAGGCTGGACACTAAGGACAGAGAAAAGGACTTGTATCAATTGGCTAGGTAGAGAAACTGGAAAGGATGTGCTGCAGGCTAGTGACTAAGAGGAGGTGGAAGGAGTACTTTGATGAGCTGAAAGAGGATGGCAAATGGAGAACAGCTGGTGAATCTGGAAGTGCAGATTCAAGAACAGCAAACCAAAACAAAAATATCATCAGACACAGAAAAGGCATTTGATCATTTTCATTTTTCTCAGATGATGTGGCAAACTTTCATTTACAACACATTACCCAGACCCTATCAGTGTAGATATCCATGAATCTGTCTCATTGAGAGTTGATGTGTTTAAAGTGTTCCTTTATTTTAGCATTGTGTACATATACACTGTGCGAGCATGCGTGCGTGCGTTCAGCATGTGCACCGTGCAGCTGTGGCCTGTGAGGAACTAAGCCACGCTCTGATCTGTTTGTTAACGAGCATTTGGAGCTCGGCCAGAGGCAGTAATGGATCTTAGCAGAAGAGATTGGTGCTGCATAACAAGTCAATACGGATAATGGGACTAGATACCCGCTCTAATTGTTAGTCGGATCAGTATACCGGTTGCTGGTGAGGATCAGCGTTTCCTGGGCTCATTTACTCTTCTTATGTCATTTCTTTCATTTTCATTTCTTGAGTGTTTTACCGTTTACTTTTTAACTTTGTTATATTAATTTATGTATAAAGCAATTCAACCTGCACTAACTGTTCAAATGTGCATGAATGTCCCTGGACAGAAGTGTCGTGGCTGTGACCACCAGAAATCCTGCTTCTCTTAAGCTAAAGTTGTAGCTTTAAAGTACTTTGCCATTTGTCCTTAACGGCTAAGGACAGTGTTGTATGTGTGTAGTGGGGGGCAAGGAAGTAAAAAGGCTTTTTCCTGATTGGATCGGCAATGCCATGATTTCATTGGATAAAAAAGCAAATGAGGCACTTTGATTGGATGCTAGAGGAACGTGCCAAATTTGCAGGGATAATCTCCTTTGGAGGAGAGATGGGGTCAGTCCCTTCCCAGTGGCCTCACACTCAGACACGTGCACACACCCACACAAACATACACACAAAGCGGTCAGCTGCCAGCGTTCTTTCTTGTGGCGACTTCTTGGCTTTGGCTGTCTTTTTAATGGCAGCTCAGAAACTCATCACAAGTTTCAGATTTGGGGATAAAAAAATATCTTCGTAGTCCTCAGGGGGCCAAAATAGGTTGTGCATCAAGCTTTTAATCCTTTTAGATAGTCCTAAATTATCAAGTTTGTAAGACTTTCAAATGATGCACCAATTCATTGCACAGTAGTGTATTCTAGTAACAGCTGTGGACATTAATCTGAGCCCAAATGAATGTACTCAGACTAATGTTTTGCTGTTTTTAGAAGCTTTTACTGTTGTGGATCAGACCCATCTCATCTCAAAATGTCAAAAATGCTCTGGAAACTGTCGCTGGGAAAATGGTAAAATCTGACTTTTAATTTGTGGTCCCAGATTAGAGGAAGCAGGAATGGGCCCTGAGAATCCAGGCAGCTTATGAGTTTTGGGGAAGTCTAATTCCTGCACCAGTGATTACACTGCAGACGTAATTATCTGCAGTCATTGGAGTGCGTTTACAAATGTAGATGTGTGTGCATGCAAATGAATGTCGTAGGTCGGCATACTGTTTCTGTGTCAGTGTTACACTGCCTCAGCAATAAGAGCAGTCCACCCACACTCTTCACACGTACACACACACTGCTGGCCCACTTGTGCATTTCATCTGCGCGCTGTGTTTGGAGCCTACAGCAGCTCAGAGGGGACACATCCTATATAACTTCAAAGGGAGAAGTCTAATTTTAGTTGCTTCATAATGTAGGGCAGCTGAATGTCTGTGAGATGGAGAGAAAACCATTATACAGCACGCTGGAAAACATGGTGATGACAAAGGTTGGAGGCAAGCGCTAGAAAACAGAATTTCAGAACGAAATAGTAATAAAATTTAATGTAAATAAATATTAGTTAAAAAGATTTTTTCAATGGATTAGGATATTTTTAAAGGGTAAGCATCTCTTTAAATGTACTAATTAATGTATAACCCCTCTAAAATTCCACTAAATGAACTGTTCATCACTAATGCTGTTTATTATTTAGGTTAAAGACCTCATCCGAACCGCTGATTGAAAAGGTTACACTTTATCATGGAAATTTATCACATAAAGAAAATAGGAACATTCATGTGAAGCTGTGAAGAACACGTGAAAGAAGAAGCAACAGTTTATTTGATGTACAACAGGAAACCTTGGATTGGAATATATTACAACAGTGAGACACGTCAGGTCCCTGGGACATAAAATTATGAGCTGAGCTGTTGTTTTTCTTTATTCTTAATGTTATCACCCAGTTGGTTAGTTACATATTAGTATTTTTGCCTGCTTTTTAGAATAACTTCCAGCTAATCAGTGGCATTGATAAGTTTTGGAAGAGCATCCTAACTAAAAACAGCAGGTGATACATCAAAAAATAAATAAATTTGCATGCATCATGGACATGATTAAATACTTGGTTTGAAATATAACAATTTAAATATCTGTATATAGAAAATATCTATATAAATTGAGATGCTCATACCCAAAAGCCATCCATCTATTGTCCTCCACTTATCCGGGGCCGGGTCGCGGGGGCAGCAGCCTAAACAGAGAAGCTGAGACTTCCCTCTCCCCAGCCACCTCCACCAGCTCATCAGGAGGAACCGCAAGGTGTTCCCAGGCCAGCCGAGAGATATAATCTCTCCAGCGTGTCGTGGGTCTACCCTGGAGCCTCCTCCCAGTGGGACATGCCTGGAACACCTCCCCCAAGAGCCGACCATGAGGTATCCTAGTCAGATGCCCGAGCCACCTCAACTGGCTCCTTTCAATGTGGAGAATGTGGACCATTTTCCTAAAAGTTATTGTTAACAATACAGTACATTTTAGCGCGGCGTAGTGGCGCGGTGGTTAGCACTGCTGCCTCACAGTCAGTTTGCATGTTCTCTCCAGGTCCCTGTGTTGGCCCCCACAGCCTGGCGACCTGTACACAGTGTACCCTGCCTCTTGCTGGGATAGGCTCCAGCCCCCCGTGACCCTGAAAAAATAAGCAGAAGTGAATGAAATAAAATAGGTTATGAAATGTGAACTGCAGTAAAAAGTGTGTTTTCCCCACAGTACTGTGCAAAAGTCTTAAGCCACCCCTCCTTTCTTTACAAGACGTAGTTTTTTGGGGCATTGGCTGCTTTTTTTGTTTTGTTTTGGCTCATTTTTAGTCCAGTCCTCATATCTGAGCATTTCAGAGGTGGGTGTGTGTGTGTGTGTGTGTACACTTCAGTGGGTTGTGGGGCAAGGGGGTGATAAGGGGCTTTGTTGCTCATCTTTTCCTCATTATCTTGGTTTCATTCTGCCCTTTCACTCTTTCACAACATGGGTCCTCTCACATGTAAGCTGACTGGCGAATAGGAGAGCACCTCCGTGCCAGGCGCAACATGTCAGGATCCCCTAAAACTGGATGCAACTTAGAGAATTTGAGAGGGAGAGGTATGCGAGTGAGAAAAGGACAACAAGCGGAGGAAAATGAGAGAGGAGACGAGTGTGTTGGGCAGAGCACAGCAGGAGAATCTGAGCGCTTGAGATAAAGAGATGAGTGCTGCTACATCTAAGCTGGCACAGCAGCGATGCCCCTCCCCCAGCTGGGTGCATCTCTCCTTCCTTCCCTCTTCCTCTCAGTCCCTCCATCTCGCTTGGCTGGGGAGGATGTGACAGGACAAGGTAGCAGCATCTTTCACTTTTTACCATTGTGGCAATGAGTCAGTGAATCAGATAACGAGTTAATACAGCAGCCAGTTAGTGTGTAAATCAGGTGATAGGTTAGTGAGCCTGCAGCTCAGTGTGAGTGTAAACTGCCAGTGAGTCTATCTGTGTGTAGTTGTCTTTCTATTTTTGCTTCCTGATCTTGTGCCTGCACTCTCCTCTGATTCACCATCCTCCATTCATACTTTATTTTTTCTCTTGATAACGCAGGCGTCTGTCCAGACAGAAGTAGCTGCTGTGGCTGAAACGTGTGTGCTCAGTTTGGATAATCCAGCAACTGTGTGCTGACATGTAGCATCCGTGCTTTAATCCGATCTCTTTCTCCTGTGCTCTCCAGTAATGTGGAGATGATGATGATGATGATGAGAAGCAGGAAGAGAGGCACGTTTGCCAGTCAAACTCTTTGGATGTTTCCTTGCAGTTTGGGATCCCTGGACGGTGCCCCTCTGCTTTGGGACTAACCTTGGGCTGCTGTTTGCGTGTTTTTACCTCAGCTCGTCTGAAGCCTAATGAAATGGGAAGCATGTGTTAGGAAGAATGGCACGCAGCCAGCTGGGAATGCACTGATCCTATCTGAACATTAAACATCAGCATTTTCTGGAGTTGGACTTTTCTTTTATTAAAACACATTATTTGGCTTAAAGCAGACACAGAAGTGTTGGTTGTTTGAGGGAAATAAACAATGAACTCCTGTTGGAGGAATCAGGTGGGTGAGAGGGCTTCATGAGCATGTGTCCTTAATGCTGATTGAGTTGGACTGCTGCTAGTTTGTACTGACTGACTGGTGTGTGATTTCTGTGGTGGTGGCGGTGTGTGTGTGTGTGTGTGTCTGTAGGAGGAGCAGGCTGCCAAACTGAAGGCAGAGAACATCCGAGTGGCCCTTGAGAAGATCAAGGAGGCCCAGGTGAAGAAGGTAAGCCTGCTTCACACACATGCACACATGTATTTGTGTGTCTGTGGAGTCTGAGGGCTCACTCTGTGTATATGTGGCACTTGTTCACTGGACTCCGTTTTCTGGGTCAGGTTAGTGTTACTCCACATTGAACGCTCTGGTCAATAACAGCTGGAGTTAACACACACACACACATAAAACACATGCACAAACACACACACAGAGCACTCAACATAATGACTACTGCAAGTTAAGTCCCAATCCCAGAGAGAGATGAGATTACCGACCTGGATTTACTATACTCAGACTCTGGCTACCTGTGTGTGTGTGTGTGTGTGTGTGTGTGTGTGCGTGCGCGTGTGTGTGTGTGTGTGTGTGTGTGTGTGTTGAATCATCTGTATGTTGATCCTGCCTGAGGCTCCAGAAAAGTGACAGTGATCTTTGAGCACCGTCTCATTAGACAAATGTTAGAGGCCAGATGTGTGAACAGCTTGTGCGTACGTGTGACTACAAAGTCACACGTACGCCATTTTATATAAAACACAAATTTTAATGCAATTAGAATATGATAAGCTGTTTAGGAAGCATTAAAAGTAAAACAGTGTTTGTTCATCTAAGTTATAAGTCTTCCTTGGGGTGATTGGTTGTAGGCATTTATTAGCATTAATTTGACAGGCAAATGAGAGACGTCCTACAATAGAACCAACCAATTGGACCCACTCCTACAAAACCAGCAAATTTGACCCGGCCTTTTAAAGCACAACTGCTGTTAGTTAAAAAACCTTCAGCTAACAATCAGGGGTGTTGGGAGCTTACTGTACCTTTAGCCACGATGCTTACTGTTCTCTCTCCTCCTGGTCCCACGGCACAGCTGGTGATTCGTGTTCATTTGTCAGACGAGAGCTCAAAGACCATGATGGTGGACGAGAGGCAAACAGTCAGACAGGTATGGCTCCTGCCTATGTTGCCTTATATTGTGATGCAGTAGTGGTAATGCTCTAGGTGTACATTATTCTAGTTTGGTCCTTTTGGAGTCATAGCACTTGTATTGTTTCATATATGCTGTAATATGAGTGCAGTGCAGTGTTAAACTCACAGTATCTCCTTTTCTTTAGGTTCTGGACAATTTACTGGAGAAATCTCACTGTGGTTACAGTCCAGATTGGTCATTGGTGGAAACCATCAACGAGCTGCAGATGGGTGAGCACGCACACACACACACACACACACAGAAGCTATTTTGTTCATTATATCTCTTGCCATTAGACACTTCCAGGTCCAAAAGCAAACACTGAGTTAAAAACAGCCCAACAGCTCTCATAAAATAATCAGTGTGTAACATGCACACAACCATGAACGAAAGGAAAGTTAGACGTTACCAGTTAGTAAGCTAGCCATGTAAAAAATGAAAGACTATGTTCTTAAAAAAGTGTACAGCACTGCTCTGACTTTGGACAGAAATAAAGAGGGAAGACTAAATCTTAGCCACATTTAGAGGGTATTATGAACACATGCTGGTAGGGACGGGATGAGGTGGAGATAGAAGACCTCTTAACGGAGCAGCTGAAAGAAGACGATGAAGCTGGTGGAAAAATAAACTTAGCATTAAAACCAAACTGGTTTTCTGAGATTGAACAAAAACTTTGCAAAGGCATCAACAGAGCGTGAACAGTCTTCAGACAACATTGGTACAGAATGGAAAATAACATAATAACACAAGATAACAGCTGTAGGCAGTTTTCTTCCTGTTCATTTAGGCATCTGCCCCACACCAAAGGTCCTAACTGTGCATCATGACCTTGAATTCAGTTATGGAACTGTTTGTTTCCCATTTTACGTACACAGTTTTTGTCCAAGAATATAATATCACATAACAATAGTTTATAACAGTAATGACTGTTATACATCTAAAAGCTGCAGGACACCAGCCCTCGAGGCCTGGATGTGAGGATCCTTGGCATAGACCTTTCTGGGAAGGCTGAGCAGTGTGCTCCCTGTGGTTGGAGCACCCCAGAACAAAAAATCTGTTTGTTTTTTTGTTTGTTTTGTTTTGTTTTAATACATATATATTTAAGGGTGTCAGAGAGGAGGATTATTCAAGATGCTCATTGGCTAACTGATCCACCAAGATGGCATAAATGCTCAACTCAAGGTTTCAGCCATTGGGTAGCATCATGGTAGCCATGTCCATCTTTCATACTATCTGTTTACATCATGAGCCTTTAAGAATGGACACAGGGTCAACACATCATCACTTAACAACAGCTGTTCATAAATTACTTTAATTTAGACATAATGCTAATAATACACAATTAAAGTATGTGTTACTGATTGTTACTGAATTCATCTTGTTTTGTATGAACATCTCTCTCTCTCACACACACACACTTCCCTTGTGGGTTGAAATATGTGTGTGTCAGCACACACTGTACTACAAGCTTCAAGTCCATTTAACAGGGTTTGACAAACTCATGCACACACACAGTCTTTTTGTAGGTCCAGTGCAGTGATGCGTGAAATCTAACCTACATCTTCAGGGCTTCTGCTGAGCTGCAGCGAGCAGCGTTATAAAAGAGAGAAGGAACGCAAAGTGTGGCTTGTTTGATGGTGTTCAAACCTAAAGCTTCCCTCACTGACACAAATCCACTTCTTACAACCACCATCTGCTATTAGTAAGATTTAAATTGACCTGTATTAACGGAATAAGTGGTGTTTGTAGCAGAGGAAGGGGTCAAATCCTGTTATTTACTGCCCCCCCCTCACATACACATACCAGCACCCTGCTGAGTGCCCTTTGGCAAGACACTTCCTGTTAGACTGTAACCTCTAACTGATGTCACTGATCTCCCTGCAGGAAATATTAGTGTCACAGAATAGCTATGATTTGAATAAGATACAAAAGACTATTATAATTCATTAGAGTATATGTTTGTGCAAATTTTAAAGTTGCCTCTAGAAGACGACAAACTGATTCAGTTTGGCGAGATCATTTCTGTAGGGCTGTCCAGTTAATCGATTTTAGATTTAGAGTTTTGGCTTCCAGTGATTAGTAAAACAAGCTGTGGTGCAGTTAGTTTCACAGGGATGCTCTCGTTTTGCCCTTTTAAAATCCCATAAATTAAGAGTCATAAAATCAGAGTAATAACTAGTGATGTTTCTGGTAGATGTACTTCACCAGTCTCAGAAGAAGAACATACCTTATAGCTTAAACCTTGTTGCTTCTTGAGTTGCCGTTTCCCCAACGAACGCATTGACTTAAGTATTATTGTAAAAAATAGTTTGTCCTCATTAGTTAACATAAAAGCATTTCACTATTCTTTACTGTCAAACATATACTGTTACAGTAGTGGATGCTCATATTAAATATGGTCAAAGTTTCAAATAATGAGGTCAGTATATATTTACTGGACACTTTATTAGGTATACCCTGCTAGTACTTGGTTCCTGCCTTCTTCATGGCATAGATTCAACAAGGTGCTGCAAACATTCTCCAGAGACTGAGGTCCACAGCGACACGACAGCATCGCACAGCTGCTGCAGATCAGTGATGTGACTCTTCTGATCCGGTACATCCAGAGGGGATTTGTTGGATACAGATCTGGTGGCTGTGGAGCCATTTGAGTGTAGGGATCTCATTGTCACGTTCAACAAACCAGTTTGAGATGATTTGTGCTTTCTGACATGGTACAGAAGCATGAAAGCGGCCATCAGAATATGAGTACATGGACTCAGACTGTGGTGTTTTTAATGATGCTCAGTTAGTACTAAGGGGCCCAAAGTGTGTTGAGAAGATACCCCCGCACCATCACGCCTCCAGCATAAACCGCTGATTCCATGCAGGATTTATCCATGCTTTTGTGTTTTCACCAACCTGACGATGAAATCGTTCTCCAATCTTCTGTTCTTCCGTACTGATGAAGCTGTGTGAACTGTAGCCTTCAGTTTTTGTCCTTAGCTGACAGCTGTGGCACCTGGTGTGCTCTTCTGCTGCTATAGTCCATCTGCTTCAGGGTTCAGTGTGTTGTGTGTGCTCTTCTGCACACCTTGACTGTTGTTATTTACTTATTTAAGCAATCTAGCCACCCTCCTCTGACCTCTGGCATTAGCAGGGCCTTTCTGCCCAGAGAACTGCTACTCACTGGATATTTTCTTTTTCTGGACTATTCTCTATTAAGCTTAGAGATAGATATGTAGGAAATTCCCAGCAGCAGACCAGCCGTCTGCCACCAACAACCATCGATCCATCCATTCACTTCCGCTTATCCTCAGTAAACACAATCACAGCCCAAGCCACATCTAAGCTAAAATAGTTTTAAAAAGATGGAGGGGCATCTTCTTTTTTTTTTTTTTTTGGGGCAATTAAAGTTTTTAACATAGTTTG
>VUQK01014274.1:0-13507 GCA_015106715.1 Bujurquina vittata
TATCAAATATATATATATATATATATATATATATATATATATAGTACTTTTAGTATTACAACTATTACAACTAAAATAAACTGTTGTTTGCATTAAATCTCAACAAGAGGATGCTATCGAGTTGGCATCAATGCCTTTAGAGTACAAGAAATAGAGAAATCCTCTGTTATGGTTGCCAAAGCTATGAGAGCAATTGGACACAGAAACCAAATGTAATTTATTGATGCAGTGTGGGGCCGAAGAGCCCAAAGCCTGGGGAACACACAGGCCCTAAAACCCACAAATGGAATATTGATTGTTTTGAAAGGCAAGCAGAAGAAAAAAAATTGTATTTAACCATGAAGTGCTCGCTTACTCTGCCGAGTGGTTAGCATTCTGTCTTTCTCTCCCATACCCATTTATACACACATACATTCAACAGCACTGTGATATTCAACAGAGTATGTTCCTATGACAACCCATCAATTTGTCCATTGGGAGCTGAGCTGACAGCACCTCAGGGTGTATAAATGAAAAGACTGATCTCAGCTACGGAAGATTCTATAGTGAACCTTTCTCTGCTCTACTCTTTTCTGGTATGGGACAAAAGGGAGAGCTCAGTATCCTTTACTCCAGTTGTGTGTATTCATCTTCTTACTCAGCCCCTGGGGACAGCTATAATCCACTATGTGCACGTATGTATGCCTGCTGCCCACATGCCTGCTCACCTCTGGATGTGCAGTCACATTTGCAGTGTCCCGATTTTGATTATTTTAAAAACTATAACAAATACGAAAACAAGCACCAAAACAATCAGGGAAAAGCACTACTGCCAGCTACAAGTACGATCTGTTGGCTAAATCGCAAGCTTTGCTGCAATGCTCGCTGGCATGTATTTTAAAACACAAGTCAGGGCTGAAACCATAGCAACAATGCTTTAGCAAAGAGGGAAACAAAAGCACAGTTATTGTCTGCATGAAAATGTTCAAAGCCACCTAAACTCTGCTGTCTCCCTGCACACGGCCAGAGAAATGCCTCTAAGTGATGTTTTCCAAAAAACAGGCCAAACAATAGAAGTGTGATTACAGGACCGCTACGTCACAGCTTAAAAAAAAACAAAAAAATAACAGGCACACAAAAGGGGGTTTGATTTGATTCTGCATTTCATGTTTGGGTAGCTTCAGGCTGTCCAATTTTCTCCGGTACAAAACAAAAACAGATCTTGACAGCCACACAACTTCCACTATGAAGCAAAGACAAAAAAACAAATTGCACTTATTCACCTTAACATGTCGTTTAGTCATGAAAATTAGTTTTTTTCTTACCCAAAATAGATGGAACCATACAGTTATGTGAAAAAAGTTTTCACAACACACCCTTACTGCTTTCATATGAATTAAGAGGGTAATTAGCCCCCAGGTGCTGCTAATCAAATGCAGTTGATCAGCACGTGTGAGCGCAGACGTTTGGATGCAAAATCGCCATCAGATTCAAGATACGTGCACACTGGCCGATTTTCTTCTTCATGTCATATTTATGTTAATGAATCAGAATTATTACAAATCCAGAAATAATGGAAAGAAAGCAGTTTACCTCGAGGTGAAATGGAGAGCAGTGCCCAACTTTACAACTTAAAAACATGCATTTGTTTCAACACTTGATATTCTTTCTTTGTACCATATTCAAGTAGATACACATTTTAAATTATTGTTGAACTCTTGAATGGGGTGATGAAAAAATATCTCCAGTGTACAGAGACACTTTTACCAACACTTGGAGCTCCATGTCTTTACCAGGGCAAGCAGTTCATTCTCTGATATCAGAATTCCAAAATTAAACACCACCATCAAGTATGTTATTACAAGTGACTTCTGCCTTTGTTTTCACCACATGTCAAAAAATACAAGTTTGATAAAGAAGAGTTAAAAAATTAAGTAAGGCTAATAATTCTCTTATTTTTAAACAATGTTATAATATTCCTTGGGAGCCCAGAATCACAAAAAATCTCTGCCTTTTGCCCAAAACAAGCAATTAACATATCCCTGAGGTGGGCAGAAAGAGAGGAGTTTTCTGCACCACTGAAGTGGTGCAAAGTTTTGAAGAAATTGTCTTATTCAGTTGAGAATTCACATGTCATGCGGCCACTTTCATTTTCTTTGCTGTGATCTCACAATGCACAATGTTATAACAATGTGGGTGTTACCACAATTTCCATTCACCTTTTGCAAAAGCGAGCATTCACAAAGAAGATATTCGGTTTTCAACCAGGAATGATGAGGTCAATTTCAGACCCCAAGTGGAAACAGAACGTGAAGCTTTGTAACAAGCTGTTAATGTCCATCCATCCCTTTTCTTCTGCTTATCTAAGCAGGAGGGGCAGGAGCCTATCCCAGCTGTCACGGGGTGGACAGGTTACCACATTAAGACAGAACCATTCACACCTATGGCCAATTTAGAATCACTAGTTAAACTGACGTGTATGCTTTTGGACTGTGGAAGGAAGCCAGAGTACTCAGAGAGAGTCCACACAGATAAGCTCCAGCCTGGGTTCAAACCCAGGACATTCTTGCTTTGAGGTGCTATCCACCTATGGGTTAAGGAGAAAAGTTCTATTTTCATGAACCTGCTATGGTTTTTGCTGCCTAACTCTTAAAAATGAGCTACTGAGAACAAACTAAATCACTGCTGAAACAGAAACAAGGTTTAAAAAAAATAAATAAATGAATACATGGGGCACACATGGGGCACAAAGCCCACCAACAGAACAAATGTATTCAAATGTAATAGTGTTATTGTAAATAACATACTGTTTACAAAGCAAAAATGCAATACAGTGACTAGCAGAAAGGCTTGCATTGATAACAGATTAAATTCCTAAATTATTGACAGGAAAGGCAGAGAAGATTTGCAGACAGAAAAAAATAGAATTGACATTTGGTGAGAGAATGAGCAGACACATTTACAATCTACTTATGTGGCATTCCTATTCTCATAACTGCCAGATTAGAGGTCTTTAACAACCGTGTCTCTCACTGTGGCTGCAATTAAAAGCTACACACTAACACTTTAAAGTGCAGCTATTATTTTCATGTGCCCTTATAGAACAGAGTGTGAATTCGGCTTTTATGTGCTACACCACGAGCCCCGATCGTTGGCCATCACAGGGGTGTGGTGTGAGTCAGTTGTACTGTATAGGGGAAGCTGTCAGTTTATCGGCAGGGAAGGTCCTGTGTGCAGTCTTCGGTTCACGCATGATTCACATCTAATGAGTATTCCCGTTCCTGCCCGGCTCTCGTCCACAGTTGCTGCCTAGTCGGCACGCTGTGCTAATGAGAGGTACAATAACCACCTTGAGAGGTGCTTAGCAGCTCTAACGACGAGGCTGAGAGAGTGCCGCAATAAGAGGATAGAGAACAGGCCGTGGGAGTGAAGGGCTCAAGCCATCAAATCTAAGTAGACCCCTGACCCCTTCGTGTTCTGCAGTACATTTTCAGTCAAATGGGCATACATATGGACGTGCAACCACTTGATGTCAAACTTACACTTGATCAAGAAGACCATTTTTTCCACCATATGTCCTCTCAATGCTTCATCTTCCTCATCTCTCCACATTTCTCCTTTACTATCAACTGAAATGTAGCAATAACTGTTTCAATCTATCTCTTTTCACCTGTTCAGCTTCCATTTGCTTTGTCTCCTGTTCTGAATCCAGCCAGAATGCTGCAGGCTTTCTATGGTTTCCCCCCTTAACATGAAATTTTCAAAAGGAAAATCAACTGCCTAAAATGAGCTTCCAGCAAGGGAGAAAGGTCCATAGTGTCCTATGTGCATGAGCAGACAGAAGGTTAATAACACAAGCCCTGCTGTGACAAAGGAGAAAAAGAACATAGAGCAGGTAGGAGGGATGGAAAGTGCTGATCCTCCACTTCTAGAACCTGAGAATCCATCTAAGACACAGGGGAGGGGCATGGGAGTAATTAGAGCCTTGCATATATGATGGGTTCTATGTACATCATCACCTCGCCTTTTCTCTGTGCCATCTCATACCCCAGAATGCATGCTGAGGTGGGACAGCATCAGCAGCGGCAGTCATGAATGTGAAAATATGTGCGCTTCCAAACCAATCATACAACCACAAACTGATGAATTTGTTATTTTTCATGTTTTTCAGTACACTCTCTGATTAGGACATCAAATACTGCCATGTTGACAGAAGCTGCAGGCATCACACAAAAGGTGTTCTTTGGCATCAGTGAAATGACGTACTCGCTGCAATGATTTGTTTTGAAGAAACCTCATTAGGAAGCACAGACGTAACAACTTTGTGATAGGCTTCGGGGCTGATATTTTTTGGGCCCTTACTGCCATGCTGTATCAGAGCAAACAGCATCTCTCTCTCTCTCACACACACACACTGTAAATGCAAAAATAATAGCACATAGCAATCATCATTAATATCAATAATATCGAGCTTTTGATCAGCACCATGGACAGCAACTGCAGTCAGTTAATATCTAGCTTTTGATCAGAACCATGGACAGCAACTGCAGTCAGATAGCTTATGCTATAAACTCACACCATTTTCCTCAGCTAGGCTACCACAAGCCCAAGATTTAGCCTCGCTAAAGTAACATAACAGCAACTGCAATGTCAGTACCCATGGAACAAGACAGAGGCCCATACCAAAAAAGCACGCTCATTTATAACATCGTTTCCAGTGGACCAACTTCTAGATATAATCACACACACATATTACAGTACTAAGCTAATGTCAGTTTTCCCTTGTGACAGGGGGTCACTACAGCAGGCAGATCCACAGATTTGATTTGGCAGAGTTTAATGCTGGATGCCATTCCTCATGGAACCCCACATTACAGTATGAGTGCATATTTTCTATGCATGGCAAGTAACAAGGTTTCAGTCCTTTAAAAAACAGTTCTTTACAAAACAAACTATTCACCCATCAGAACTCCAACGTCCTGACTCATCCTGCTCTCTTCTCGCTTTCCTCTTCTGAGCACGACTTTTTTTTTTGCTTTGGCTTGCTAAACATGATTTAAAATTCAGCTGCACCAACAAACTACTCTGGAAGACACTCACTGAGAAACATCACATCAACAGGTTTGTGGGTATTTTGTACAAATGACAGCAATATATTTCCCAGCATGCCCCTCCGCCATCAAAACTTTTAAGAAAAGGTGCCTATTTTAATCAATGGAGCGTAAAATGAGTAAATATTTGCTGAACTAAAATTGAATTCATAAGGGAAAACAGGCTTTAGGTGGCTGGAACCAAAACTTCCATATATAGTGGACTTCTTATAATGTGTGCACTTCACCATAACATTGTGAAAACAAGCATCCAGTGTAATGTAGAGGAGTGGTCCCTTTGAAAGTCATTATTGCCTGAGCCCCTCCTACCGTCTTGGCCTTGGGGCCTGGCTGCCCTGCCGGATGTTACACCTTTGTTAGAAAGCATTTGTGAATAGTCATTAAAACATTTAAAAATTAATAAAGAAAAAATAAACAAGAATGTGGTCCAGTCCATTATAAATAAATGAGAGCGAGAGGACAAGTAGAGGAATATTTGTGACTCAGGAAATGCAGGGGATTATTAAGGAGAAAGTGATAGCAGCTATGAAGAGTAGAAAGGCAGTTGGTCCAGATGGCATACCTGTAGAAGAGATGCCTAGGACAGAGAGTAGCTGACTTTTTAATCACATTGTTTAACACAATCCTGGAGAGTGAGAAGATGCCTGAGGAACAGAGAAGAAGTGTACTGGTACTGATGTTCAAGAACAAGGGTGATGTGCATAGCTGTAGAAAGTACAGATAATGAAGCTGATGAGCCACACTATGAAGATATGTGAAAGAGTTGTTTAAACTAAGTTACGAAGAGTGATCATGATGAGTGAGCAGCAGTACAGCTTCATGCTGAGAAAGTGAACTACAGATGCAATGTTTGCTTTCAGAGTGTTGATGTAGAAGTACAGAGAAGGTCAGGAGTTGAACTGTGTCTTTGTGGATCTATAGAAAGTCTGATAGGGTGCTAAGAGAGGAACTGTGTTAATGCAGGAGAACGTCAGGAGTGGCAGAGAAGTATGTGAGGGTGGTGCAGGACATGTACGAGGACAGCGAGACAGGGGTTGGAAGCGCTATTGAAGTGACAGTGCAGTGGATGGATAGTAGATGGATGTTGAAGATGGAGCTGCCAGGCAGGAGGAAAAGAGGAAGACTTCATGTCAGAGAAGGTTCATGAATTAAAGAGGTTTTGCCAAGGGTTAGCATGACAGAGGGGTGACATGGAAGCCGATGATCCTCTTTGGTGACCAGCTGAAAGAAGGAGAGGTCCAGTGTGGACTCTGTGCACAGTTGTGGTATGGTAGTTTTATCCAGTCTTTCAATAGTTGGAGTTGATTGCTGAAGAATGGCTGAAAAATTCCCAGTGATATCAAATAATATTTTTGCTTAAAATCCCTGGCTGCCAGGTGGCTCAGTGGTAGAGCAGATGACCATGCCGAAGTGCAGGCGGCGCAGGTTCAAGTCCCAACCTGTTGCTTTTTGCTGCTTGTCTTTCCCATCTCTCCTCCCACCTTCCTATCTCTTTACACTTTCAAATAAAGCCACTATGGACAAATAAAAATGCCCATTTACACTTTTCCTGTGGGTGCTGGACTCCGCTAGGGCTGTCCTTTGTCACTGATCATAAGTGACAAAACGTTTATGGACACAATTTCTAGGCGTAGCCAAATGCCGGAAGGCATCCGCTTTGGTGGCCTCAGAAACTCATCTCTGCTTTTTGCAGATGATGTGGTCCTGTTGGCTTCAACAAATGGTGGCCTCCAGCTCGCACCAGAGTGGTTGACAGCCGACTGTGAAGCTTCTAGAATGAGAATTAGCACCTTTAAATCTGAGGCCATAGTCCTCACCTGGAAAAAGAGTAGAGTGCCAACTCCAGCTCAGGGACAAGTTGCTGCCCCAAGTGAAGGTGTTGAAGTATTTTGGAGTCTTATTCACAAAGGATGAGAAAGGAGCGGGAGATTGACAGATGGATCGGGGCTGTGGCTGCAGTGATGCAGACGCTAGACCAGTGTGTCATGGTGAAGAGGGAGCTGAGCATGAAAGCTGCCCATTTACGAGTCGATCTACGTTCCCGCCCTCACCTGTAGTCACAAGCTTTGAGTAGTGACCGAAAGAATGAGATCACAGATAAAATGAGCTTCCTCCAAAGGGTGGCTGGCCTCTCCCTTAGGAATAGGGTGAGGAGTGCAGCCATTCGGGATGGGCTCAGAGTAGAGCCACTGCTCCTCCACGTTGAAAGGAGCCAGTCAAAGTGGTTCGGGCATCTGACTAGGATGCCTCCTGGGCTCTTGGGTGAGGTTTGCCGGGCATGTTCTACCAGTAGGGGGCCCCAGGGCAGACACAGGACAGACTGGACAGATTGTATCTCTCAGCTAGCCTGGGAACACCTCAGTGCTTCCCTGGATAAGCTGAAGTAGGTGGCTGGGGAGAGGGCGGTCCCGGTTTCTCTACTTAGGCTGCTGCCCCCGTGACCTGGCTCTGGATAAGTGGAAGAAGATGTATGGATGCCCATTCACGGCCGTTTAACCTAAAGTTTAAGACTTAAGCCAGAAGATTTATGTCAAATTTGGCAACTTTGTGGTTTGCACTTTTTCACTCACTTTTCACTATCATTTTCTCTATGCCATTCGGTTTATGAACCTAAAGCTACTTGGTGAGTTTTACAGAAAGATCCTGGTTTGGGTTCTATTTCCATGTTCCCCTTTTGCAACATTCAAAAGTGTCAATTAATCTTAGAATACTAATGTCAGGTGATTTTCAACCGCATGAAAGTGAGAGTCACATTAGTGTTCTAGGCTTAAGGGTACCAGATGCCCACTGGTGACAAGTTGGGAGTTACACTTGTTTTACCTTTGTCGCAACTGTGTAGTCACAATAACTGGTTAGTAGTAACACATAAAATTACATGCTCCAATTCACAGTGAGTTAAAACTCAAGTACATTGCATCAAGCCTGTAGCTCTAAAATCTCTTGATAAATGGTTCAAATAGTTCATATTTTGAAATCTATTTTTTTAACATATTTGGAGTGTGGTAGGTGGATGGATGGGCACAAAAACTCATCTGATACTGCTGTAGGAATGTGTCACGTAAAAAAAAAAGCATTGGCAACCACTGTTTTACATGATGCAGGGGAAACTGATGAAAGTTGTTCTTAGTGGCTGGGAAAAAAAAGCGAGTGTGACAGGGATACGGTTATGTGGGAAGTGGCATCAAATCAACTGTCTTTCCCGCTGTTTGTTTTAGGGTGGATACTGAATTACTTCTTGACAGGAAAGGCTCTCCTAGTCGAGCAAACACCCAGGCCGTCAAGTAAAGTTAAAGGAGAAAAAAGAAAAAATAACTAAAAATCTGACATCTGTTTATGCAAAGCAAGCTGTGACTGCAGCTCGCCTGCGAAAGTTTGAGGATGTTCTTTTATCCTCTATTTTCCTGCATCATGGCTTTAGAGTGCAGTTCAGAAGTCACCAGAGGGAATTGATTATCAACACACAGGAGCTGGATCCTTCTCTGCTCCGGCATAATGAAGCGCTCTATTTCAGGAATATCAGGTGTTTTTTAGACTTCTTGTCGCTATATCTAGGCTCACTTTCCTCTTCTCTGTATCCTCACATAACACCAGCCCAGATATGACTGCACTGGGAATACAGCATGAATACTTTTCTGTTTTAAACTCTAATTCAAAGTTAGAAAGCTTTTTTTTTCCCCCCCGTCTTGCAACAATGCATTGTGACTGAATCCGCACTGCGATAGTTTGGCTGTGACAATATTTCGACTGCATGACGGAAACAAACAAGGGAGGGGGGTGATGGGTGTATGCAAACACATACACAACTTCCAACAATTAAACACACACACACACACACGCAGGTTCACAAGCAACAAACCCACACAAAGACACACAAACATCCTATAAATAGCAGAGATCCATGGCAACCTGAGATTTGTTGTTTGCCGTCACATGCTGCTGAGAGCGAGAGAAGAGCCGGGACTTAAATAACACTGGGAGATTGGTTTGTGTGAGAGGCAAAGTCAAAACAAATTACGCCTTTTCTATCACTGTGGGCCCGCCGGTAAAGCATCTGAAATAGCTTTGTGCCTGGGGACATTTTACCACTGAAAGAATATGGCGGCAATATCCTCCGAGGACCTTAAAAAAAAAACAAAGGGATGAGGCGAAGTAGGAGAGGATGGGGAATGAGAGGGTTTAGTTTTACTGCGGATCACAGGTGGCGACTTGACCACCTAACTCTTTTCACTTTATTCTTGGCTAGCCCTCCTCCGCTCGCCTGTCCCTTCCCATCTCAACACATATGCACTCCTGTCACACTGAAGGTGTCCTCTGCTGAAAAATGAGAAACACCAGCACACTAACTTCTCTGTGCGTGTGTGTGTTTGTAGGAGGAAGTGGGGGGGGTTGAAATTATAACAGCATTCAAACATAATGAATATGGAATTCATACTCTTGAGGGGTAGCCCTGAAGGTTTTATCCAATTTCTATCAACTCCAGCTTGTTGATTTAAGTTGTTTTCCAGGCAAACGCAACAAAGTTAGTTTTTTTTTTCCTTTTCTCCATTTACACTGACCTTCAGCAGACCCTTTTAATACTTCCCCCTCTTCAAATAACCAATCATAAAATGCAAATATCCACTTCAAAACTACATGCTTTGCACTATTCCTGCCTTCTGTTCTCCTTTGCAACACGAGCGCTGTAGCAACATGAGATATATATCAGGGGCTTTAATTGATTTTTGTTTTTTGCAAGATAAAGTAATCTGGTGCAATTATTTCAGTTTGGCGGTGTATTCGCGGCCGCTCTCGTACGCTGTTCATTAATTTGCAGCTAGTGGGTGATTTATCAAACCATTACACTTGAGCCTGTGCCCTTGCCACACACAGACACACAACGGCCATAGCCGCCTGCAGCTTCTTCCCCCCGGTATCATGAGGAGGCATACATGTGGCATCATGTTGCTGGTTGGGGCTAACGGGTTGGGAGCGAGCCAGTACGTGACAAATAGCAAATGGATGTATCCACTAGCTGCACCTGCACACACACACACACACTTCTTGCCCTGGTCTAGACTGGACTGTATTGGCCTATTTGGGAGCAGCAGCAAGGCTAAGTGGGGCAAACAGGCCCATGAGTAAATTGAAATGCTAATATCATAAGATTAAAATCACTCCTAATTACAGGATTCCACAGCAGGGAAAAGTGTGCACCTCTGCTGTAGTTGGGAATACTTGGTGTTCTGTATTAATTAATAAGCCATGAATAGGTATTAATGAATTGAAAAAATAAGCATTTCAGCCTGCAATCTAGAGATGCTCAAGAGCCCTAAAATTGCTGCTTTCATGAGGAATGCAAAACATCAATGTGGTAAAAAAAAGGGAGAGCAGAAACTGTTGGAGCCTCCTGGTATTTCCACAAAATGAACACACTAATATGAAGTATGGAGAAGGAACAGTTTTAGGCTCAGAGACAGCCCAGACATAATTTGTTGAAATTGGATGATGCAGCTCAATAACAGGAATGTAGTCCTAATATTATGTAGCTCTAATTATATTTCCAAATATATTTCATCACCGGTGACATGTATAGCATTATATAGTGCTAACTACTGTGCTAAATCCCATGCTGTTGTTTGTGAGAAGCACTGATAAGGGAAGGAAAACATTTCTGTAATTGTGATTGCTTTGGAGAGGCTGCTAAAAGGATTGTTGTTGTTCTTTTTTAATATATTTTTTTTTATTTTTTTTTTTACAAGTGGCAGTTACAAAATTGTAAACTGAACAATAAAACTGTCTCTGGCTGTGATGAGTTTCACAGGTTTTCAGAGTTTCACAACATCGCAAGTGGTGGATTTTCAAGAGTGCACGACACGGCAGACGTGTTTGTTGGACTGGATTTCAAAGCTGACTGCCAACAGCTTGCAACAGTTTTGTTAAGAATCTTAAGACTAAAAAGCAAATATGGATGGAAATAACAGCTTTTTAAATTATTTTAAATGATTATTTTCAACCTGAAAGACCTTTGTCTCACCTTTTGAGCTGGATGATCTTTCAATAGCTGCTCTTGCTCATTAACTCAATCTTGAACTGACTTTCTGTCAAGGAGCAAATTTCACTGCAAAGACGAGGTCTTGTGGAAATACGCTATATTGCTCATCGGTCTTCACACGCGTATGAACTTGAGTGACCGCCCGATCTTAATCCATACGATGACAGTTTAATATGACAGCTACAACAGCTTCAACTCTTCTGCGAAGGCTTTTGTGCGCATTTGTGAGGTCGGGACTCTGTGCAGGCCAGTCGAGTTCTTCCACACCAAACTCACTCATCCGTGTCTTTATGGTCCTTGCTTTGTGCACTGTCATGTTGGAACAGGAAAAGGCCATTCCCAAAGTGTTCCCACAAAGTTGGGAGCATGAAACTATTCAAAATTTCTTGGTATGCTGAAGTATTAAGAATTCCTTTCACTACTTTAGTAGCAAGGAAATTTCACAACTGGACTATCACGGTACCGCAGTGGAATTCACTGAGCTCCTGCGAGTGACCCAGCTTCATACGTTTGTAGAAGTGGTCTGCATGCCTAGGTGCTTGGTTTATACACCTGTGGCCATGGAAGTGACTGGAACACCTGAATTCAGTGATTTGGA
This sequence comes from Bujurquina vittata, assembly GCA_015106715.1. Lineage (NCBI taxonomy): Eukaryota > Metazoa > Chordata > Actinopteri > Cichliformes > Cichlidae > Bujurquina > Bujurquina vittata. Next base: position 11,720 of record VUQK01014274.1, read on the forward strand.
TGGGTGAGTGAAAACTTTGGGCAGTATAGTCAACTGTTTAGATTTATTTACATATATTTCTTAACTGCATTGTTATACTACTTGAAGTTAAATACTTTCTACCTTATCCATAATCTATGTAATTTTTCATGCTGCTGAGAAAAATGTTAATACTTTAAGGATTTTTTTTTTTTAAATCAAAAGATAAATATAACAAGGCTGTTAAATGACAACACAGCATATTCTGAAACACTATCAAATGGCATCCCTGTTTTTTGATTGTCTTTTTAAATTATCCATCTAAACCATTCATAGAGATCCTGCCTCTGCTTACTATCTTTCCAACATCTTAACTAAACACTATTCAACCAAAGGAACAAGGTTTTTGGGTGTAAGAAAGCAGTGGTGTTGGTGTACTGTATGTCAGGTATTCCCAATTGAACCACACAAAGTCAATAAAAAAACGTGCTCAAAAAGCCCTGGGTGTAAACAATCACAGCAAAAAAAAGCCATTTACTACTCAAGGATGAAGGGGCAAAAGTAAACACTACAGTGCCATTTATAGCCAAATTCACCCTACACATTTGCATGTACAGTGATATATTAGCCAACAGACTCTGAGCCTCGTGACTAGGATCACAAATCTCAGGGATCACAGAAAAACACAGCATAAACTACAAAGTTGGTTTTGAAGTTGTGCTTCTGTAACTGGAGTACTGGAAAAGCCAAGCTTTCTAAACACCACGGTATTTTGGAGGAGCCCACCAGCAGCAGACACTGGTCAGGCAAAACCAGAAAGAGACCTAAAGGGGAATACTCAAAGCTTCCCAAAACAAAAGGAAAAACTTGACACGTCTATTATATGGCTATGGCCGTATGGGCCTTCTAAAAGAGCAACCGGCTTGCTGATTACCTGGGTCATGAAGGTGTCACTTTGCTTTTTCCCCACCATCAGTCTTCTTTCTGAGATGGCCCCTCAGCAACTTTTGTCTTCTATGTTTGTGCATTGCTCTTTTTTTGTTTTGTTTTTTCCCCCTGGTGCAGGTATAGAACTTACTAAGAACGTTCTGAAGCTGCAACTGCCAAAAGCTCTTCTGTCAAGTTACTTTGAGAACTCCTCCACAGACAGAGACACAGACACATCTCATCCACCAAGCACAGCCATGTCCCGATGCGTGTTTTGAGTCTCCACGTCTTGCAAGCCTTTGCTTGGCTGTAGGACAGGAGCAGAAGATTCTTGCAGAAAGCCCAGAGCTCAGGATGTGAATGATATCCAAATCGATGGGAAAAAAGAAAATGATTCAGCTTTTTCCTTCAGAGACAATCGATCAAATGAATTGATGTAATGAAAGCATTCACTGAAATTGTCATAAGCGAGCCGTGTGGTGAGCTGAGCGGACCCAAACGCAGAACTCTTTGGACCAACTGAACTTAAGAGCGCCGTTTATTGATAAATAATCCAAAAACACAAAACTGAGGAGGTAACAGGAACATGACTCACATCACTATGAGGGAGGACGCAACAGAGAACAGAGGGAAAGGCAGACAAGAAATACACTAGGAATAACGAGGGAAAACAAGGAAACAGCTGGGGAGAACAGGTGGACCAAATCATACTGGTAGCACACAGGAAGCAAAACTAGACACAACACACAGGGAACACAGGATTGTCAAAATAAAACAGGCACACCTAACAGGGAGCACGCAGACTGAACGCACCCACACAGGCAAAACGGGGGCCCAGGCGCAGAAACACCGGGAAAACTACAACACCAGAACTAAGTTGAAACAAGAACCAATCCATGAAAA
>VUQK01014276.1:0-11085 GCA_015106715.1 Bujurquina vittata
CATTTATCTATTAATCAAACAGTCAAACAGAAACGGCTCCAAAATTCAAGCACTTTTCTAATCTTAAAGACGCATTAAACGCATTATACACGAGGCCTGTATAAAATGCAGTTTTCTGATAAAAATGTATTTTTATGGGTGAAATAGACACGATGATTTTCTCTATGTCTAATTTAGTTTTCTTGGACTTTTCCCACAGTGACGACATTTAAAACATTTTCAAGGATTTTATGATCAGAATTTAGTTTCTTTTATATTTTGTTTAAATTCTAAATTATCATCATATTTGAATTTGGGGCTGGAGGATAAATTTGGTTCCTTTTGTCTTTTATTCCAGTTTTTTTTCCTTTTTAATGGAATCACGGAGAATGGAATTTGAGAGATTTTGTAAACTCGAAACTCTGCTGAGACTTTCCTTTATCTGTACTGATGAAGTGTGTTTGTACCTTTGTCCGCCTGAACGCTGTGTGTGTATGTGTGTGCGTGTGTGTGTGTCAGAAACAAAGAGCAGCTGCTGGGTTGTTGTTCATCACACCAATCAACACATTTCCTGCCCTGCGTGTCTCTGCTGTCGTCTGTGAGTTAATGGTTTTACTGGTTCAGACGGAGGAGTGAAGAACAGTAGTGTGTGTGTGTGTGTGTGGCATGGTGAAACTAGGACACACACATATATAAATACAACTGGATCTGAAGTGTGAGCCTTAGCTGCAACCCCCCCCCGCCTCCGTTTGTTTCTGCACATTTTAGCCCAACCAGAGTATCCGTGAACGTCCCTTCTGCTCTGACTTCATCGACCTCGCCTCTCCCCGCGAGTTTCCGTCGATATGAGCTTCATTTCCATAACGACGGCTTTCGGCGTCTCTGAGCTTCGGTCATTATGTGATTGAGTGCGATTATTAACCAGCTTCCCCCCCGATGGATGCTGTGTTTCCATTCACTAATGAGTGAGACGGCTTCAGTGTTTCCAACATGTCTCTCTACCTGCACGGCCCCAGGTGAGGTCGTCTTTATGGGCGTCCCCATTGGTTTGTCTACCTGGATGCAGCACCTTTGGGTGTAGCACCTGCTGCAACATGATGGCCTCCTGTGTTTTTTAGAGACCTTCTCAGGGTTTCTTCAGCTGTTAGAGCTGTAAAGACATTTTGTTTACCGCTCCTACAAGTCCAGGTGACCTGATTTGGTGGGAGATCTTTGATATTTATGAATCCACAAAAAGGAAATTCCTGCACATGGTAATTAATTCTGGGCCTCATCATTCTGACTTTTTGTTGATATCCTTCTCATTGTGTTGATGAAGCTGCTTTTAGCAGATGAAGAAAAACCCATTTTCATGCACTCACTGATTCTCACACAAGAACCACCAACATAAACTTACAGGTTCTCTTTGGTTTCAAGGAGAAACTGAACTACTGACACGCTTTTAAAGTGAGACGCTACAGAAGTCTCTCTGCAGTTGAGCTGGAGTTGATTACACTGAGAGAAGTTTGTTCAGGATGCAAAAACATGCTCAACATCCAAACTCATCCCTCCCCTTGTTCTAGCAGAACATGGTGGTTCTGGCTCCTGCTACGACTGGGCGGATCGATCCAAATATCGATATTGATACCGATGTGTTTGTATCGCATCGATACTGGCGTGATCAAATCGATAGCTTGCTTCAGTTTATCAGAAAGGAGGCACACTTTGCTCCGCCCCTTCCTTCCTGCTCTGCAGTGATCAGCTGTACTACAGTCATATGACTCAGCGGCACTGATCAGAGCCGTGATGGCTGAGTTAGTGAGAGGAGGATGGTGCAGAGGTGCAGCAACACCAACTTCTATAAAAAGGTGAAAACCACAAAGAAGGAAAAGCTCTGTGACAGACCCAGACCCCCAGCACAGAGGTCAGAGGTCACTGTTAGGTAGCTCTTAAAGTGGTGAAAGTTATGTTTCAGTTATGACTCACGTCAGCATAAGTTAAAGTGTTATTGGCAATGATGGCTGACGGATTACTTACAGACTGCATCTTATCTTCAGCTCTCTGAATCATGTGAAATTCTTTTATTGGAACCTCAAACATGGAAAATGAGTATAATAACCCTCTGTGTCAGCTGTTTTATTGATGCAGAGGCTGAGCCTTTAAAGGCCTCCAAAAACTCCAAATACTTGAACAGCTGAAAGCTGTTTGATTGTGTTTACTAATTACTGCGGACAGTAGGAGTCAGTCATTAAAATGGGTGCAGGTGTGTTAATGATTCAGCCAATAAATCCTGGCGCACAATCACGAGGGTAAAAGTCTTGTTATCGGTGATACTGCCCTGTGTTTGCTTGGTATCAGATCGATACCAGCGTCTTCACTATCACAAACAATCGCCTGTTTTTTGTAAATCGGGGCAAAAAATATCTTAACGTTAACTTTGTTGGGCTCAGGGTTGGACCTCAGGTTCAGTGCCAAATATACTGAGATGATCCTTTTAAACGAGGTCGTTCAGTCAGAGAAAATGTGGACTCTAAATATTCAGAGAGGTTTTGGGTTTGCAGAGGTCCTTGGTTTAAAGCTCGTAATTGTGGAAGTGTGTGTCGGGATTCTTGAGTTATTTTATGGATTCTGTCTGATTCATTCTGATTTTTATTCAGTTATGGAGTCCGAATGCAGTTTCCTGGTATCTGTTTCTGGAAGCTGCTCTGTCACATAGTCAGGTTCCTTCATTGTGTGTTTGAACTCTGACCTCACAGTCGTATTACTGCGGCACATCTTAAACCAATCTCTGCAATCACAAAGCCGGCGCAGGTGAGCAGGCGCAGCGGTGGCGGCGGCAAGGTTGGCACTGTGGCATCGCCAGCAGGCTCCCGGAGGCTCGCCAGCGCCGGGCCGCTTGCCTCGGCTCAGCTCGGCTCCCCTCCCTGCCACCTCGCTCCCTCGCTGGCTGCCAGGCTTCGGGCAATGCTGAGGAAAACCTGCTGCCGCGCTTGGAGAGGTAGGCGGCATCCAGGCCATGCTGGAGCGAATCAGCGAGCCTGGCGGCTGCTGTGGTTTTTCAGACCTTTGGGTAATTACAACACTTGCCCTTTGAAAGCGAGCCCTGCATGCCCGGCCCATCCTACTCTGTGTTATTTGGATGCCATGATCCAAGTGACGCGGTGGGAATGACTGTTTTCCCTTTCCTGTGTGTGTGTGTGTATATGTGTGTGTGAGAGCTGCACCAGCATGCCCGGACAAACCTTCTCTTTGTGGCTTAAGTAGATTCCACTTGTGGAGGCGTCTGAAGTGGTGAGGATGAGCGGCCAGCGGTAATGATGCTTGTGTGGCCCGGCCGAGGCTCGCCGGCCAAACCGCCTCCTGTGGTGCAACTGTTTTTGGGCCTCTGTGTGTGTGTGTGTGTGTGTGTGTGTGTGTGTGTTTCCTTTGCACAAATGGGCCTGTGGAATGACAAAGCACTACAGGATGTCTTTAGCCGCTCAGCATTAACCCCTCCCCATCTCCTTTTATGGTCCAGAGGGGGAGGTGCATCAGGGCTAACTGATGCTGCTGCTGTGACTAATTGAGCTGTGTGTGTATTGTGTATTGTGTGGATGTTAGCATCAAGGTGGGAAGCTGCTACTTTCCTCCAGGCTTTGCATGACAACACAGGCTTGGTTGTTGGATTTACATGCATTAACAAGGTGCCTGTGAGGGAAAATCAGCGGTTTCCGCTAAATGAGGTTGCGTTTCAATTAGATGACATGCTGATAAAGGCACCTTGACATATCAGGCATGTAACATGAAGGCAGGTGACTCAGTGCAGCCTAATCAAGGCATGTGCATCAGGTCTGAATGGAAGTTTAAACTTTCAAGCTTTCAGAGTTGCGCAGGACCACAGTCTGTGGTCCTAGCTTTAAATCAGATTAAAGGGGCAATAGATACAGAAAATTTTAAAATTTCTAAGCATGGAAAAAATTAAAGTTAAAAGATGAATAAGTAAGAAAATATGTCATGTTTAGTAGCAGTAGAAGAGTTTGTCATGATTTATACATCAGCAGAAAGAGAGGCAAATCCCTTTAGGGTCACATCAAGAAGGGCATCCAGTGTAAAAAGCCTGCCAAATCAAAGGTGGCGCTACCTGCTGAGATGACCCCTTGTGAATAAGGGAGCAGCAGCCCAAAGTAGCTTCTTCTTCTACTTGATAAAAAAACAAACAAAAATCTAACACAGTCAGGTATTTCATAGCTATACTGTCAGTTTGTTTCATTTCCTGTTAGAGAAAATCACTGTCACACTTTATAGTTTTGGTTGTATTCATGTAGTATGTGCATGTAAAAGCTGATCAGATACTATATTTGAATAAATGGCCCATATGGAGAAAGTATTTGTGATAGTTTTGAATCTTTATTGTCTATTCTTCTAATCTGATTAATAAAACATTTCATCGTTTTTGATAGAAATCCAGCAGTGACTCATGCACTCCACTTAGATTTGTAAAGTCAACAAGGAAATCTGTTGAAGTAGTGCAACATAACCTGACTGAACAGCATATCAGTGTCTCCACCTTTCAGCGGAGGTTATTACCTCATCCTCTATATTTGTGTGTAAGCAACATAAAGCATTTTTGTAGCAGCTTCTTTTGATGCACATTCATGTTATCAACAGCTCGCGCTTACACGTGTAAAGACTCTGAGGTAAACTCTGCCAAATATAGCAGCAACAATCAGAATCAGCTTATTAGCTATACTGAGTTGACAGATGACAAAAAACATGACCCAGCCCAGCCGTGCCTGTTGTCATGCAGGTGTGAGCACTTTGCCCCTGCAGCTCGTGAACACTCAACGTGAGACTTATTTTTAGTCAAGGTGAAAAGGAAATGGCGCACCTCTGATTTAACATGAAACTGAGAGCTACTAATTGTGCCATTCAGGCTGCAAAGGGCTGAGTTGTCTAGATAAATACAAGAAAACGATGCAGCCAGATTCTGTGCCCTTCTCAGCTAGGTCGGAGGTCAGTGGAGCAGCCCTCAAGCTGTGTTACAGCAGAGGGTGCATGAGGCGCATGTGCCGAAAGAAACTATGTGGCAGTGACCAGAATGAGGATGCTCTGCTGAGTTTCGGTGTTAATTTCTTTCTGTTCTGCATGAAGATTACAAGGAAGTACTCATAGAAAAGGCTGTTTTTGTATTAGTGCAAATGAGTCAAAACTAAACGGTGCCTCTTTACTGTATTAATGTAATTTTGAAGGAACTCTCTTCGAATTGTGAGGATGTGTTTGTGTCAGGACACAGTTTTGTACATGTTCATCATTAGTGTCCATTTATGCATTAGCACTAAATATTATCTTCATTTCATCAGTTGGTGAAGACTTAAACTGCGGTAAAAGCTACTTTAGAAGGTCCTATAGTCATTTTAGTCATTCTATGTCTAAGCTGCAGAAGTTGTTTTATCTCAAAATCCTCTCCAAAAACAGTGCTGATGATGATGTGTTTAGAAGGCTTTTATAATGAGGCATTTGAAAGAACAAGATTGTAGTCATAATTCTTTCTGGATGATTTAAAACAAAATGTTTTGAGAGGCACCAGAAAAAGGGCTTAGGACTGATTCATTTCCTGCCATGCCATATTAAAATAAGATCCTAGTTAGGCCAAATCCTTCTGACTTTACGTTGCCATTACAAATCGATGTTAGGAAGACAAAGTTTGCTCACTGCCACCTACGCGGTAAACAAATGTGGAACCAGAACTGAAAATTACCTCCAGCGCCACCAGTGCATAAAATCTCAGAGGAACTGCCAAACTTCTTACAGGTGGTCTAACCCATTTTCACAATTAACACGCTTTGCTTTTGCCTTTTTTCGTTCCCTTTCAGCCACTTGAATATTCATGTTTTCAAGAGGTTCCCCTAGCAGCTAAAACTTTTACTCTGTACTGTGGGAGAGAGGCCGATCTGTGAAAGACACCTTGCGGTAAAGGGGCTGTCTTTCTTCTTCTGCTTCTGCTGCTGACCACCACCTTAAAATAAGGCATACATGCTCATATGATTGCATTAACGCAGTTAAATGTTTTTGCACAAACACATGTATTAATTCTTTTGTGAGACTTTGTGATTATGTGGGTTGTGTGTGTGTGTGTGTGTGTGTGTGTGTGCAGGCAAGTGTGTTCAAAAGAAAGAGTCCCATTCAAAGTCCTGTGTGAGTGGGAGAGGGGGAGCACTTGTTTCGCACTCAGCCGGTGGGAAACTCCTCTCCTCCTTTGGTGGTGGTACAATTTGCATACCCTGCCATCCTCCATTCTCTTTTCTTTTCTTGCTGCTGAAGTTGCAGAACAGAGGAAATCAGCGAACGCAGCCTCCAGGCAAAACGCCGATCCGTAGCCGAGGGTGCCATACAGTAGAGACTAAGATGATTTGTAATTCTGTGTGTGCTGGTCACTGAAGTGGAGTGCCACCTGCCTGTGATAGGCTATACTCACTTTGATTTACTGCTATTTAAAATTGGGACACATCTCAAAGGTACACCAAAAAGCGACAGGTGCAGGAAGGCTGGTGCAAAAATACGTGCTGAGCTGAGAGCAGAGCCAAAGTGGAAAGATGAAATCAATAAAATACAGTAATGTGCTATCATTAAAATAAAATAAAATAAAGCCCAAGTTGAATTCTGACCTCCACATTTAACACGATACAGAACTGAAGAGTTTTTCTCATGTCCTGACAATCTGCCAGCGGCAAAGATTGTCAGTGAGCTCTAGTGACCGTGTGAATAATGAGTTGGTCAGCTAAGAGAAAAACAAAGAGGACCATTAGAACATTAGAGATGGACCAGTGAAGTTTTGGGCTTATTCTGCCATTTGTGTTTAAAATAAGAGTTTTTCTAATAGCAGATTTATGTTTTTTATCTCCTCTCCAGAAATAGAGAAATTATTTATTATTCTGAAAAATAAACTATTTTAAAGCTTTCAACTTTGTCTATAGATAATCTGGCCACTGTTTAGACTGTGTATTTCTAGCAGTCTAAAGATATATTTAGATTTTTTTAAAATATAATGTTAGGCAGTCATTTTCACTAGCTTCTGACACCTGTAGCCCTTAGATCAGGGGTCTCAAACTCCAGGCCACAAGGGCCGGTATCCTGCAGGTTTTAGATGTGTCCCTGATCCAACACATCTGAACCAAATGGCTGAATTACCTCCTCAGTAGGCAGGCGAGTTTTCCAGAGTCCTTCTAATGAATTCTATATTTGACTCAGGTGTGTTAGATCAGGGACACATCTAAAGCCTGTTGGACACCGGCCTGGCGAGGCCTGGCGTTTTATACCCCTGACTTAGATTATTTGACTTAAAAGAAAAAAAGTATAAAAGAGTACCTGTAATCAGTAATGAAAATAAGTGTAGTAACTGTATCCCTCTTATCAAATATGCTTTCAAATTTAAGAGCTCCTTATAGGGAAACAGATAATTTATATTGGTGATTCCTTTTAAAGTGATTGTGAATGTATCTGCATCAAAAAGAAGACATGCTTTAAGAAATTTTTAATCCCTGATTGGAAATAATTTGAGTGAGAGTCACTAGTGCTGAGTTCTGGCTTGGCTAGATGTCTCTGACCTGTGCTTTCTTAAACCAGGGTGCTACTTTATTCTTCTCAGTAACCATTTTATTTATTTACAGCATATAATAATGTTATGTTTCTTTAGGTGTGTACCATAGCAAAGTCTTTTTTTTAAGGTTTACCTGCCTTTTTACGGGAGTTTTCAAATGAACATAATAGTTAACTGTAAAGAACGCAGCAAGTTATTGATTCTACTTTTTAAAATTTATTGTGATTTATAACATTTATCGTTTCAATCTTCACAATAAACCAAAACTTCCACCCCAACCAAGAAATCCTGTATTTCAACTTACTTTGGAGTGAATAAAGCATATAAAAATAAACAACTGTGGGAGTAGGAAGGCGACCTCCCGGCAGCGCCACTGGTCTCAGGAGACATAAATCAAGAGCAGTGGACAGGTGGGTTAGGAGGGGCCTGACTCATTAATGACACTCCTGAGACTTCTGAAGGTACGGCAGGGCAGGTGGGACTGCAAGAAAGATTGGCAATGACATTGGAGGCACAGCTGAGCAATTTATTCTCACCTTTCACAATGCCACTTGGTTTTTATTTGAGTTTTTTTTTGTCTTTTTGACAATTAAAGTGAACACTGTAGGAGCCATATTTGGTATATTTTATTCTGCAGTTGTTATTATACGTGGATGCCAAGTGACAGTGAAAACAATGTAATTCTGCGTGGCAACATTTCATCATCTCACCAACTAATCAGAAAAATCCCTGGTGTTGACTATCTTTCCAAAACTTAGAAATATACATGTAATCCCCCTCACAATAATAGGTAATTCCAGGGTGTTTTTTTTGGTTCAATTTAAAATGAATTTGATATAAAAGAAGTAGTCAGCACCTGCTCGATCAACAGAAGGTTAATTAGAAACTAAAATATACTGATGACTGATACCAGGCATTAAACCTCTCAAATCATGGGTGAAAATTTCTCTTTTTTAAAATCTAATTTAAACTGAAAAGCGTTTGTTTTGAACTGTTGTTGGGACAAAAGAAGCTTCTTTTTTGGTTTTGCTCACAGTAGTTATTGTGGATAGGTTACTCGTTATCGTGGCGTTAAAAGGTACCGTCCCTTCCTTCAGCTGCCACATGGAAGGGATGGATGCTGAATATGTTGAGACAGAACAGAGGATTTGATTAGAGAAGTGGATCGTGAACTCTCTCTCTGTCTCTCATCTCTTCTGTATCCTGCGGGCTTGATTTGCTATCCATGGAGCCAGCGGGATGATGTATGATGCTTGAGAAAGTGAACACCAGAAGGAGGAAAGTAGAGAAGGTGGAACACACCTTGCTTGCACACATTCAAATCTATTAACCTGCCATTGTAGATTTAGATTAGTTTGTTGATGTAGGAGAACATTAAGCACCGTTCTTTTTAAATTATGCATTCAAATTCACGGTCGCGAGAAAGAGAGAGCTGGAGTGGCTGAAAGAAAGGGAGCGTTGTTATTGAATTACAGGTGATGGCCGCTAATTGGGCCCTCCAGAGATTGTGTGTGTGTGTGTGTGAAGCTCTGGGGATGCAGGGTTGATGAAGCTGTTAGGGTAAAGTGCGGGGCCTCTGTGTGCTCCCTGAATGCTGTTCTTTAGAGGCTGTCCCGTCCCTGCAGAGGAGTGCTAATGGAGGCCACACAGCCCTGATGAATTACACCCAGACTGGAAGGATGAAGGGCTGACGGAGCTGGAGGTGACGCTGCTGTAATTGAGGTGGCTTGCTGTGTGAGAAAAGTGCATGGGTTTTGATGAGCTGTAGGCAAGAAGCAACATGTTTGTACCGAAGCTGTGACAATAACCACATTATCACTCCACAGTGGTTCTTTGCAGGGTGTCAGCAGTATCTGAAAGTCATACTCTGCAAGCGTTTTATTTGGGTTTGTTTTTTCTACTATTATTAAATCACATGGAAATAGTGACTCAGCCTATAGCTAGTCCACGACAGTGGACAGGTCTGGATTCTATTCATGGCAGTAGCAGTGTTTGTGTCCTAATAGCCAAATGCTTTGTGACAAATGTAAGTGAGGAATATAATGAGCTTCCTCACATCACTCAGGCAGACTGTAATTCCACACTCTTTGACTGCAGCTGGCAGTTTTTTGTTCTACTCTGCAGCCTTGGTGAGCTTGGTGTGGCATCACATGAAGCAGTTATCCAAATCCTGCAGCTTCTGGCAAGAGTGGCTCTCCAGCTTGCAGCATATCTTCAGAGCAAGAGAAGAAGTATCATCTTCAGGTGTAGCACAAAACAATAGTGTGCAGGAAGAGACTCGCTGGAGAAGCAGCTGAATTATTAAGAGGATTAAAATAAGAGTGAAGGGATTGATCACTAGCACACTGATTGTGGAGTGAATCGTTTTATTGGACTGATGAAAAACAAAAAATGCCAAAATGATTTCTCATATATATTAGGATCCACGTTTATGTTCGTGGGCGGCCTTCCCAAATAAAGTGTATGCTTGTGAAATTTTGGAAATGTTTTGTGTTAACGTTAAAGTGTTGTTGCCTCAGATAAGATACTTGTCATCGTCCTGGGTCTGTGACCCAGCATCTTCTGTTTTGGACTTTCTAACTCATTTTCATGCTTTAGTTGGCTCTTAGTGTATTGTGTTTTTGTAGTTTAAAGTTTTTTACCTTTTGTTGTAATCCCTGGTTGGCTTCTTTATTTATATCTTCAGTTAGTCTTAGCTTAGTTTTCTGAGTTCTGTTCTTGGACATAAGTTATTTATATTTAATGCCTGGTTTCTTGATGTTCTCCATGACAAGCCTGTGTATCTATGCTCCCGGGTCTGTTTTGTCTCTCTGTGTCCTGCCCCATGATTGTCCGTTTTCCCCGTTTAGTTGCGTCAAGTTTATCTTGTCTTTCCATTCAGTTATGTCTCCTGTTTTTAATTTTAATTTTAATTGTAATTTATTTTTAATTTTAGTCTCTTACCTGTGTTTGTCTTCTATGTCTGTGTCAGGTTGGTAAATCTTAGTCCTGGCCTCAGTGTTAGTTACTTCCTGCCTTATTTTGATAGTCTCCCGTCTATGGTGGGCGTTTCTCAAACCTCGAGTACGCGTACTCGCGAGTTCGTACTCGCGAGTACGCGTACTCGCGAGTACGAACTCGCGAGTACGAACTCGCACACTTACACAAGTCCGAACTTCCCAAGTACGGGGGGATTATTTTGCATTTGGAACGCCAGCGTACTTGATGACATCACAGCTCAGCTCCAGCGCTTCTATTACCTTCCAGCTTAAATTTACTGATTGCTCGGTTTTAAAAAACGTCATTTCTGAATAAAAACATTATACATGTATATACAGCTCTGCTGCTTACCTGAAAAAAGACAGGTCAAATATTAAATTTGTTATTTTTATTCCCGAACACTTCCACTTCTTACAACAGACAGGTGTTTAGAATACAGTCAAATAAATATTAACATTATAAAACATAATTTGATCATTTCTGGAGCAGGTTTGTCATCAGTGATCACGATCTCCATTAACAGCATCAACATGCGGCCGCGATATGCACCGTTTCGTCGGTGAAAAGGCTCT
>VUQK01014277.1:0-13470 GCA_015106715.1 Bujurquina vittata
GTTTTTTTTTTAAACAAAACTTTATTGAACAAGAATATACAAAACAAACAGGTTGTGCATTGAAGAGCAGCACATCAAGAACAATAACAACATGTAATTCTATTGAGTCCAATATAAGAATGGCAAAGTAAATTGAAACATAAAGACATACATATTTAAAAGGAGACAAAGGATTCAATCAGAGGTATTGGTAAAATATTCCTGGTAAATAGAAAGAAATATATTACTCTTTTTGTTATTAATCAGTTTAAGGGATTCAATCATGCACTTAATTTCAGCGAGGAAGTGAAAAATGTTGGGGGTTGAACTTCTGCTTGTTAATAAAAAATTTTGCATATGTAATAATGAAATTAAGCATATGTTCAAAGTTGCGATTTTCAGCGTTGGTGTAATGGCAAATAATATCTTTGAGAGTGAGAGTACACAGAACTTTTGTCGAGGCAAAAAAGAGATTCAAGGTCAAACCAAAATTTCTTGGATATGTCACAGTTAAAGAACAAATGTGACGTTGTCTCAGAATGTTTTTTACAAAAAGTACAGGAGTCTATAACGTCGGTAAACTTGGCAATAACACAGTTCACAGGATATATGTTATGCAATATTTTAAAGTGAATTTCTTTGGCTTTGTTGGGAATACAGTATCTATGAGGTAAGAGCCAGGCTTTTCTCCAGTTTATGTCCTCAATTTGAGCCCTCCAATAGAACTTACCCCTAGGCACAACAGTGTTTTTTTGTGAAAGCACCGGGGTATATGTTTGTTGTTGCACTTTCTGTCTGTTAGCTTAATTCTATCCAAGATAAGCGAAGGCAGTGCTTCTGTAAATTTGTTAAAACTCAGGTGATTTTTAACAAGTTGAATGATCTCTTTGGGAATAGCTTTAGTTATCTTGTTAAATTCACTGTATGGGATGGGAAAAGTATGGACAGACATGAAGTGCTCATAGGTGAACATACTACCGGTGCTATCAAAAAGATTAAGAATATGGTTAATGCCTCTTTCAAACCAGTTAAGGAAGAAAATGGATTTGTTTCTAATCAAGATATTGCAGTTGTTCCAGAGGAGAGCCTTGTGAGGTGAAAAATTGTGGACAAAAGCCAGTTTCCAAGCTAGAAGGGCTTGCTGATGAAATTTAGATAATTTAATTGGTAATTTATTTGGGAGAAAATTACACTTTAAGAGGAAAGACAGGCCTCCTAATTTATTAAAGAAGAGAGAGTGGAACTCCGTAAGGATTTAGGAGTGTGGATGACGTCAGGAGCAGCTTTAATAAAGGAAGGTTATGGCTCAGAAATCTGAAATGAATGTGTCTGAGCAAAGTTCACGGGTCTGCTGGTCCATGAACATCAGATTTAGCAGATGTTTCCAATAAACTAGGGCTCATTTTCAGCATGTTGCTTTATATTTTATGTCTTCATATCCAAATCCTGTTTTTTTATTGCTCAGATGAATCACAAGATGCCAGTAAGCTTCTGTCAAATTATACCTGATTTTCTTTCCATGTGCCCCTCGTGTCAGGAGCACTGAAAGTAATTAGGATCCCCACACTTTTAAGTGCAGAATATGTTTGATCCCACGAGGAAGACGACAAATCCACGGCTGAATCGGGGAAACAAAGGAAGTGGCGGAGAATACGTTCCTCGGCGTTTACAGATTTTGAAGTTGCAACATAAATGAGGTCTGAGTTACGAGGTTCATGTTTTAGGCTGTGCCGAACAACACGGAGCAAAAGTATTGAAAAAGAAAAGAAAAATCTTCTAACAGAGTAACTTATTATTTTTTAAAAGAGTTTTAGCTTTTCGAATAACTTACCAGAATAGACGAGACCTTGAAACGCCCTCCAGCATTCTGTGTCTGCTTTAGAGAACATTCAAGAGATGTTTATCATCAGCAACTATTTCATTTCTTCTTTGTACGACTGCCCTTACTCTGTGTGTGTGTGTGTGTGTGTGTGTGTGTGTGTGTGTGTGTGTGTGTTTGTGTTTAGACACACTGTAGGAACAAAAAACAGGATCCATAACAGTTAATGCTTTACATTTTAGGATGAAGGCTTCATTTAATCCTAAGGTGGTCCAGTGTAATGACATCTGAGGTGATGCAGAGGTCACTTATACGTATGCATATATCGGGGAAGGGAAAGGTTTTTACAACCTCTCTCATAAATGAAGTTATTCAAAGTGCTTTTTGCAAACAAACATTAAGAAAAATATATAAAAGAAACAAAGATATACAGTACACAGTAAAAACCAAGCTGCAAACATTTAATCTATGTAACGTAGATTTTTGTAGCTTAATAATTTTTACGCTATTTAAGTAATTCAATTATTTATCCGTAGCAGTTTAAGGGAACAGATTATGCTTATATGCATGTCCATATTTATATTCTTTGACCCTGCTGGAGAAGAGTTGCATGATTCCCAGTTCAAATGCCCAGGACACACTTGAAAAAGAGAAAATGTTTATGATGTGCAGGGCACTGGTGCAGCCTTCCTCTCTGTTAAACCTCATCTTTTCTTTGAGCCAACTTTCTTGTGATTGGTTGCCCCTCACAAACCGTAGCTTTGGACAGCAGGAACTTGGCAGAGATGACTACATTAGGGATCCCCACACTTTGTGTTTTAAGCATGTACCATCGCGTACCATCTGGAACACTGACAAAGATTCAAATTGAAAGAGAAATCACTTTCCCTGCTTATTCGGTGGTTCGTTTACATGCCAGAAAAAAACCATCAACAAATAAAAACAAGTCAGAGTTTCTCAGAAATTGTTCAAATTATTTCCGTGATTTCTCACAGGTTTTGTAGAATGTCTGGCAACCCCTGCGGTGCCACTTTATTTATACCCCGCATGTGCTCTAACGTTGCGAAGAGCTGCTGTGCTGTGCAGTTAAAACTGTCAAGATGCCAGATTTAGTCAACAACGCTCGTGTTTTCTACGGGGAGAACAGTGTGTTGGGCATTTCAAAGGATAAATGCGGCACAAGACAACAAATTTTTGTTCCGCCTCCTCCACAGTTGCAGTAAGAAGAGGTCTCGCTTAACAAGACTGGAGCAGATACTGTCAACGTGTGCTGTTTAACAGGGAATTATCTGTAGAGGACAATAATGGCTCACAATACTAGGCTCAGAATAGGAACTATTATTTTAGCATCAGAAGTAACAGAAAATTCAAACCACTCCTGTTAGCAGCATTTTTAATGACCTGTTTTTCTAAGAATTGACATGAAATGCTGTGACGGGCTTTTGCCTCTTATCATGTGCCTAATTAGATGAGCCATTATGTAAAGCTGCTCTTGTGATAAACAGGGTCAGTTGTGATTCCCACTGTTTCTCCAGGCGTAAAGATAGCATGCTAATTGTGTCTGATGAGCCCAATTAAACTTCCTGTCTGTCAGCTGAGGTATTCTATACGATGATGTCTTCTCGCCGTACTGTGGAAGAGTTTGATTAATGTTTACTGTGCAGTAATGCATGAAGACACAAAATCATCAGTATGCTCGGCTCGCTTTATTTTTCAAAGCTAAAATATAGCTGCATGTTTTAAGAAATGACTGACACTGATCAGTGAGATAAATTGTGTGAAATAAGAAAGTAAAGGTTAAGTAGCATCGCTTTTAGTTCAAGTGCTCATTCATGCTTCAGGAATCGAATGCCTGTGAACTATGAAGACCTTCACTGATCTCTGAGTGCAAATAAATTCAATTAACTACAAAACGCCAAGCAGAAGTGCCAATGTAATGTTTATTGAACAGCATCAGAAATCATCGTGTCATGATTTGTTACCAGTAAAATAAGGTATAACGTTTTGTGTCACCGATTCTGTTCATAATTTTTATGGACACAATTTCGAGGCATAGCCAAGCGGCGCAAGGCTTCCACCTCGCTGGCCTCAGAGTCTCGTCTCTGCTCTTTGCAGGTGATGCGGTCCTGTTGGCTCCATCAGGTGGTGGCCTCCAGCTCGCAGAGGAAAGCCGTTAGTGAAGCCGCTGCTCCTCCACATCGAGAGGAGCCAGTTACGGTGGTTCGGGCATCTGACTAGGATGCCTCCTGGGTGCCTCTTGGGTGAGGTGTTCCGGGCTTGTTCTACTGGGAGGAGGCTCTGGGGCAGACCCAGGACATGCTGGAGAGATATTATATCGTTTGGCTGGCCTGGGAACACCTTGGAGGCCCTCTGGCGGAGCTGGAGGAGGTGGCTGGGGAGAGGGAGGTCTGGGCCTCTCTGCTTAGACTGCTGCCCTCGTGACCCTCGTGTTTTATGATTTAACAATTTATTAAGGTTGTGTTACTAAAAGTAGAAGTAAAATATTATGTTTGATTACTGGTGAATTTTATTCTTCTGATCACGCCCATCATAACAGCCCGGACAGCATTTAAATGAAAGAATGCATGAATAAAATAAGGAAAGTCCAGTGCTTTGGGCATCATTCAGACTAGCACGACTGTTTCTAAATTAGTTTTATCCAGAAACAACCTGCTGGTTCAGAGCCGCGCTGTAAGACAGGACATGGTGTGGAGATTTCAGCTTTTATTCTAGCAAGGCGACACACTTCAGACCAATGAAGCTGCCAGGAATCCCTCACTGAGAACATCCAACAGGTAGCCTGGTGCATTGAACCCATCCTGATCACCCTGAAGCCAGTCAGCACCCATCACAACACAATCCATCACAACACCGCTGAAAACCCTTTTTTCCCCCCATTCGACTTGCTGTTGTCCTCCTCTGTGTGCGTCACAATGAAGATGTCACTACAATGTGCAGTGGTGGAATAAAACAACAGTACAGGGAGGGAATCTGAATCCATCCAAGGCCAACAAGTCCAATGGACTGCTAATTGTGTAGGCTCAGCTTGTGTGTAGATGTCAATGTCAAGTTTTCACTATGCAATTTTTGCAATGATCAATGATACTACTGCCATCCAATGTGCAAAAACAGTCAATATAATAAATTTAAATAACAATTAAATTCCTATAGTTTAGGGAGGTGGAGGAGAGTCACTAAGCATAGCTGTGCAAAAACAACAATTACTGGTTGTATGTTAGGAACATAATTAAAAAAGATATTGTTTGAAAATGTTATGGTCATTACAAATTATGGTAAATAGGAACACCTGTAGTGCTAAGATCTGCCCAGTATGTTCATCTGGGAGGAAAATTATCCAGACAGCAAATGCAACAAATCTAGGAATTACAGATGAGCCTGATTCCGGAGTTGTCGCAGAGACTAACACACAGAATGAGCCTTTACTTTCTGATGAAGCTCGTTATATTCAAGCCCTCTGCAAAAATATGCCAAACCTCCACACAATCGTTCACTGAAACTGAAGAGAGCAACAATTATTAGCATT
Source organism: Bujurquina vittata (assembly GCA_015106715.1). Lineage (NCBI taxonomy): Eukaryota > Metazoa > Chordata > Actinopteri > Cichliformes > Cichlidae > Bujurquina > Bujurquina vittata. Next base: position 5,343 of record VUQK01014277.1, read on the forward strand.
TTATGCTGACCTGGTCTGCGACTGGCACATATTTGTGTGAAACAGAAACACCTGATGTGTGGATTCTGAGCCGGTCAAGTTGACTGTTCACAGCGGGCCAACATTATCCTCAGGCCGTCAGGAAATGCCACTGTACCCCCGACGGGCAGTTCGCCGCTCGCCGTGTGGGATCACAGTCAGCTGCTTCATTCATGTTTTCAGTAATGTCACACTTTGATGACACCGCTTGGTCTAATCAAAAGTAGGACGCACAGGTAGAGGAATGCATGACCTATGCTCTTTCGCACTTTATCGCTGTCTTCAAAGGAGAACACAATGAAGAGAGGATGCAAACACAAGTTCATTCCCATAAAGCTCTATCATTAGTAATCCTGTGTTTGATGTGCAGTTTCCTCTGATAGAAAGGTGTTAATAGGCAGCCCCGCCTGAGACTCAGCAGCTGTGTCACAGGAGGATTTCAGCCTTCATCCCACACGATCAGGCTGCAGGCACTGCCCTTCTGAGACTGCACTGGCTAGTTTTTTGCAAAGTAATGGGCTCATGCATGAGACGGAATGACAAAGACCACAGGAGAGGGGAATAAATGGACACACAGACTGATGAGGATATCTGAAAGGGCAGCAAAATTATTAGTAAAGGCTGTTGAGCAGGAAGCAAGTCATTACCATACTGGCCATCTTACATAACTGTCACTTCTGTGCAGTCTTCCTCTTTACTCAGATTCAGATAGAAAGACATCCTCTAAATGCTTTCCAACTAATCACTATCAGCAGCTCCGCTTAGCCCAGAGACCATATGTGGAAGAAATGTAACGTGCCTTATAAGCAGTCTGCCTAATGTTACAGTTGTTTGGAGTTGGGCTACAATCTGACCATGGGGTGATGAAGGCCACAAGCCACTGACATTCACAGTTGGCCGTGGAGGCTCCTCATAACACACAAACACTGAAGGGAAGTCTTTACAGGACTTTGCAGGTGTGACTCTTGTTCTTTGGCATTTTCAGTTTCGAAGGTTTTCAGATAAGATGGCTACAGTGTCAGCCCTCTGGGAATCCCGGCTCCGAGAGATAATTTAGGGGCAATTTTTATCTTATGCACTTCCTTTAAGGCATTTACCATTAATTCCGTGAAATTACTTTTAGCCGTCATGCCATTACCAGAATGAAACAGCCCAAAGCTCGGACAGGCTCCGCAAATTCAGCCAAGTTTTTGTAAGAACTTAACCCCGCAGTTACAGAGACCCATCAGGCTGCACGGCTGTAAGCTGCCATTTGTCTTATTATTTATGACAGTTTTTTACGTCTGTGCTTACTACTGGAAAAAAATCACATTTGTGTGTTTGATTAATTTTAAAATATGAAACATAATGTTTTATATTAACATCAAAAATACAATCCTAAAAAGACTAAAAATTCCACATAGCATAAAGATGTGTGAAGGAGTCATGGCTAAAAAGCGGGCCTGGTATCAACATGGAGGTAAAACAGGAAACTTTTGAGGTGATGTAACTAATCTGGGCCCTCCATCTAAGCCGCATGGTGACACAACCCCTAAAAGTGGAACCAAAATGTGCCCCCCCCCCCCAGTGAATTATCAAAAAACAGATTAAACATTCAGGCTACCGACACTTTTTTATGTCACTAAAGCCAAAGTCAAAGAAAACTGTATAATCCCCAAATAGTTTTACAGCGAGCGGTGACATTAAAACAACAAGAAGACACAACTGCAATCTCACACACACAACAAATCACCTCATTTAACAAACCTACTGCCATGGTAACAAAAGAGTTTTTGAGTACCACATATCTGCAGCCTGAGGAGAGAAGTGGGTGGCTGGAAGCAGCCAGGACAGAGTGGGCTTTTCTTAGGGGTCCTGACCTTGTACACATCCCCCCAGGTTGTACGGTGAACCCCGGTAGTTTTGTCAATGAAACTATGACCTGTCCCAAGATCCTGATGCTAAACGTTTTGAGTTAAATAATGTTAATGTTAAACGGAGACCCAGTATTTTAAAAAATGGACTTAAATAAACTACCTGTTAGCTGCTTCACGCAGGTGTCTCTCTGAGTGCTACATTTAAGGCCCAAGACTGAGCTGTGTGTCATTTGTGTTTCACAAGCACGCAGCGTACAGAAAATTAAATAGAGCAGAAAATTCAAAGGAATGAGCAACAGGTTGCAGGTTTCTGTCTAAACATTGGGAGTAAAATGAGAGGAAATATGATGCAAATGTGATAAATACCTATAATTCAAATCAAATATAGTTTATTTATATAGCGGCAAATCACAACAGTCACACAGTTGGCCCCGACAATCAATCAGCAAGCACTTGGCGACAGTGGGAAGGAAAAACTCCCTTTAAGAAGGAAGCAGAGCCAGGCTCAGGGAGGGGCAGCCATCTGCCACGATAGGTTTGAGGTGAGGGGAGGGAGACAGGACAAAAGACACACTGTGGAAGAGAGATTAATAATAACTAATGAATAAATGCAGAGTGGGGTATAAACTAGGTCCTAATAGTTTTGATAAACTATATGCAGACCTTATCAAAAGGCCCTGCTCCTTCTGCAGGAAAGGTTTTCTAGTCCACTATCAGCTGGTGCATTTTGTTAGACAGGTTTTAAACATGTAGAAGTAAACAGATTTAAGTCCCTGAAAAGATCAGCTAATTTTACATATATTCTTCCGTAAATAGATTCTAAGAAATGTGCCAATAAACCCGTAACATTTTTGACTCAACGTAATTAAAATAAACACACTTCCAGAGTACCTACACTCATTTCAGCTAATCCTCTTCTTCACACAAAAAGCTTATTTTCAACACTTTGCTCATTCATCATGGGGCCCTTCACTTTAAGATCAGGACAGCGGCTGTAGCGCTGTGATGGACTAAATGGGCTGCATTAAGTTCCTTGGGGAATGAGGAATGGCTTCTTCAGATAAGACTAATGAAAGAGGAAAACATTTTATACCTCCTCCTACTCGTTTAATATTACACTCACAGGTAATCCTTGTTGAACTGCTCAATGTACCAAAGTCTCTTTTAATATAAGTACACAGCAAAAATTAAAGGACAACAAAGATAAAAAGGTTCATCGTGCTGAAGTGACTCAGTGTCATGGTCCTCCTGTGCTGATTTGTCATTCGTCTATTTCTCTCTCTACTGTGTGTGTGTGCGTGTGCGTGTGTTGAATGAGTATTTGTACTATCTATGGCTGAAGAGCGGCGGTCTTCACGCTTTGTTAGTTGCTTTTTTATCCAGAGCTCCGTGTTTGAGTTCTTTGGTTATATCACTTAGTTTTATAGCATCGTTTCTGCACACTAAGATATGTTTAGACATCATGTAGGATACTTTAAGGGTATACTTGCACACTGAGCTACCTGGCTTTGGTCATACAGGGGAAATCAAGTGACCAGCTTTTGCTACGTGTGCAAATCTGCCCATTTATCGCCCACCTTAGACAACAAAAATACATTCATTAAAACTTACAGTGTCACAATTCATCAAAAAAACAGGTGTAGGATATCTTACTCAAGATTATTATGAAAATTACATTATGCTTAGACAAACTCCTCTGCAGAGGCAGACAGCTTAAGGATCCAGCAGACAGTTTTTCTTTATAACAATCTTTGCAGCCTCAGAGAGCCACTATAGCAGAGCTGCAGCCTCGTTAAATCTAGCACATCCACCGAGCAAGAAACACAGCGCACACACACACAAGCACACACACACACACACACACACAGCAGGCAACCTTTGCATTCTGGTTCCAATAAATCATCTTCTTTATATTGTGCATAAATAAAACATCTGCAGCAACATGCATTTGGCTATGAAGACTTAAGATGTGTAAAATTTCCTTTGTACAAAGTCAGGCTGTGTTAGAGGAAACATTTTACTTTCAAAGGATGTGCAATCAATTTCATACCGAATCCACGCGGACTTGAGCAAATGAGTGAAATACTGAGAAGTGGTTAATGAAGGTGTGTGAGAGGGTTTGATCATTTCTTTCACACAGGCTGAGTAAATCAGGTAAATGTGTTTAGGTTTATATGAAGTTCTTTTATCCCCCCGGTGTAAAATACAGCAGTCACGTCATCTTAACCAAGTCTAGAGCAGCATCAACAAAAGAGACATACAAACTTTTTTCTTTTTGTTTGCAAGCAGTGGAAGTCATTTTTCCCCTCATTATTACAAAGGCACTCGGAATACCACAGAGACGGCGTAAGTGGCCATTACGTTTTGTTTTCAAGCTTCACGTTTAAAGACGCCGCTGTGGAGCAAAGTCTGATGGGCACCATCCATCAAATTTGTCAGGTCCCTTTCAACAACAGCGTTTAACATTCTCATTATAAAACACATCATAGAAAAAAAATATAAGCGTTTGTGGCAAAAATGCATTTAGAATTCAGCACGCAGGCAGACAGAAAATAAAGAAGTTTACTGGTTAAAAACAAAAAGCAAAAGCATGGAGATAAAACAAATAAGTCTGTGATTGGAAAGCAGAGCAGGTGGGCTTTTTTTTACATTATAACCTGCCTGTTGGAGCCTCGTATTTATAACAGAATCTGTTCTGTGGACCACGCAGGGAATAGTTACTGTTCCAGCTGGGGCTAATGAGGATCTGAAAAATGAAATGAAATTGGTATTGATCAGAAATCCCATCAACTCAGGCGTGCTTTATGGTAACTCCGTGGTTTGGGACAGGAAAGCATTAATCCGTTAGGCCTTTAATAACCACGAACGGCCATCTGTTGACCAGGAGCACAGAATTAAACTGTCAGAAAGGTGCAATTTTTTTCTCACACACACACACACACACACACACACACACACACACACGGCAAGAGGCGGGGCAGACCCTGGACACGTCTCAAGCCTGTTGCAGGGCTAACACACAAAGTCGCACCCCCATTCACACTCAAAGACTTTGGACTGTGGGAGGCTATCCTGGAGAAAACTTAACTAATCTTTGGGAATTTTGTAATTTTATGGTTTTATAGTGGTCCTTGTTTACACTCATCCTCAATAATGTCGCTAAGCTGAAATGATTCTTAAAAAGTTATCCCAATACAATGTGTCACTCTTTTTTTGTGCGTGGAGAATACTTTGAACATCTTAAACAGAGCTATGACAGTCCAGGAGTTGATGAATGCCAGAAATGCAAGCACAGAAATTCCTCTCAGGCTCACTGATCCATGAAACAAGGTAAATGAAATATTGAACCACATTGTTTCTGCTGTTAGAATGATTAAAATCACCACGATGGTTGAAGTGATAACAATGGAAAGATCATCATCAGCAGAGACTGAACAAAATTCAACACAATGAACACAGACCAACACCCTATTTTTGGAGAGCTATGATGATAAAATTCATTGCTTTCAGTTTATTGATGGTTTAGGAGATAACATTTTCTAATTGGCTGTTTTCTTTCCTCTATAATACCAAAATAGTATTTAATACTCCCCAATTCTACTTTCAACAGGTAGAAGCTGCCCTGTCTCTCAGCATAACATGGCTTCTGTCATGGTTGCTGTGGCAGGAAGGAAAAGGCAGCAGAACTTAAATGAAGTTTATTGAAAAGGAGGTACAAATAAACTGGGCCAGGACTAAAACTAAGGAACCAGGGAAAACAGGAAGCCACACAACTGGGATCATTGATGATGACACAGCAATGAACAGAAGAAAACTGAGGGCTTAAATACACATCAGGTAATCAGGGCAAGAGGAAACAGCAGGGCACAACAGGTGGAACAAATGAGAGTAATAACACAGGGGAAGCAAAGCTCAACACAAAGTGCAGGGAACACAAGGCTGTCAAAATAAAACAGGAAGTAACCTAACAAGGTACACGCAGACTTAACACAGAGGACTGGAACACAGGAAACTAACCCGGGACCAAGGAACGGGGAAACAGACTCGGGACAGAGACGCAGTCACAACCCTGGAAATAAACTCCATAGCAAAACAGAGGAGACAGAGACATGACAAGAGGACAAAACAGACACGAACACAGACGCACTGGAGACAGGAACAAAGGGGACAAGGAATCAAACCATAAGTGAGAAAACAAGACAAAAACAGCTTTGACTCAGAAAAGACAGGAACTCAGATGTGTGAACAAAACCAAACAACAATGGAAAACATAAAATCAGAAACCAAAAGAGCCCAAAACGCTGGGCACATGGCCCAGGACCATGACAGCTTCAGCTGTTTGTCGCTGTAGCCATGGCCCTCCATTAGATCACAGTAATAACAGTATCTACACAGTCTCTACAGCTGGAACCCTTCAGTGCCAAACCTGCACAGATCTGACATGTTCAAGCACAGTTGCAGCTTCATGTTCCTCAGAGGAGAAGTCAGGCAATGCAAATCTGCTCTCCCTGTGTCCAGTTGCATTCTCGGGGACATTTTCAGTTAATCTGGGTTTTCAAAGTGCTCTCACATCTGCCAAGTGCTGCAACACAGACAACTGCAACTCACAAACCTTGGCCGGTACAAATTGATTAAGTTTGCTGTTGAAGACAAGATAATAGAAAAATAAACAATGTTCGCATGTTTGCTGAAATGTTCTCTGTTCTGAAATGAAATCATCTTTTCTGTTCCAGACCCTGTTCCTCAGTTAAATAATGGCCGATTGTGTAATATTTGTGACCCCTCCACCACTCATTGCAACTCTACACTACAATGTCAGGGAGTCGAGGACAAGTGCTTTCAATCAACTATAGTGAGGCTTTATGGGATATACTCTAACACTGATCATCTTTAAAACTCATCTTCAGTCTGGAAATTTCATGACTTTCTGCTTTGTTTTTAATGTGAAATGAAAAATACATTTTGAGAAGTAGTTCAGTATTAACCAGCTAGTTAAGTATTTTACCAGTATTTATAATAAACGTTATTTTATACTTTACAACTTTAAAGATAAAGACTAGATTGTAAAATGTGACAATTGCCACACTTAAATTAGTTAGAATAAAACTATATAGATTATTAAAATGGCAGCACAGAAAAAGCATTGTCCAGAAAAAGCAAAAATAATTTCTCTGACAGTACATGTTTTTAATTACATACTTCTATGAAAGGAAAATTGAATGGTATCAAGTGAATGGAAGTAACCACACCAAAAATTAATCTCAGCAGGTCATTGCATGAACCTAAAAGTCGCTGCAGTAGAAATTAGGCGATAAATTCTGGTTTAATTGGAAGATATGGCTGTTTTCGTTAAACTAATAATTCAAAATAATCTGAAATTTTTAAAACTCTACTTTTTCATCTACAGTAAAAAATGGCTACAGGAAACTTCTGGCTTATGGCTGCGCATATACAAGGTGCCCCTTTCTTCACTACACCTTTCTGCAGCTCTGAGAGCTTGCTAACGTCCCTCCGTGCTGCCTTGATCTTAGCCTCTAGTCGCCGTTTCCATGCTGTTCATCTTATAGCCAAGCATCTCAAGGATCACTGCTGCCGTGGTATACATCAGCTGATTGGTTTCAGTGATAGCCGTGGTAGGGATTGTCCGTAGTGCTGCATTCAAGTGCTGTGTTACATTGTAACCTATGTGTGTTCACGTCTCTGTCATGAAACATACTGAATAATGAGAGTGAGAAGCTGCAACAATGCTCCACAGGATCTAGAGGGAAGCAGGGAAAGACCCAGGGGAACCAGGTTCTCCACAGCCCACAGGAGCTCAGAAGATCCGTGGCCACACATATGATAACCGTGTGCACACTCCAGAGGAGGAAGGAGAGACACCCTTGGACCTGTTATTTTAGGCTAGACTATTATTGCCATAGCGTCCCTATAACTCTCTGAAAGGCTTGCAGTTACTCCAAAGGAGAAATGTTTGTGCTGCTCTGCATGTCATTAATTTTGTGCCTTCTTTCTACCCTAGCTCTTCCTTTGTCCTCACTGTTCTCCACCTTTGTGTTACTTTCAGCAACTGCTGGGCCGAACATCCAGAGGAGTATACTACGTAACAAGCTCAACAGAGCTTTTTCTGTGCCATCAAAATCTAAAACCTCATTCAGAGATAACAGGTATCATAAACTTTCAGTCTTTCTGCTTAAAACAGGCCGTTCAACGCATCGTGAATCTCTTTCCTCAAAAAAAAAAAAAAAAAAAAAAAT
>VUQK01014277.1:13490-24854 GCA_015106715.1 Bujurquina vittata
ATTTCTTTCCCAAAAAAAAAAAAAAAAAAATCAATTTATCGAGCATTGCCTACTCCAGCCAGAGGCATTATCAGTACAACCGGTTACAGAGAAAAAATTGATTAAATGCAAAACTGTTGCTGTAATATGGCTGGACAATAGGTCAAAATAAAGTTAAAAGTCAGATCTGTTAACTTGTTTGTAAGAAAGCAGATTTCCCTTGAAATGTAATAAGATTTTTTTTTAGGAGGCAGAGATGGAAGATCAAACTACCCACAAATGAACTCAGCTTAGTGATGTTAGACATGAGGACATTTTTCAGCTGGAGAGTTTAAGAAGCAAAGCTTTCCATTAAAAGTTGTGCCGATCTGTTTAAGTGACGTAAAAATATCGTAATTATACAGCTATGCAGTTTGGAATGATTTCTCAAAGCTCTTAAAGCTCCAGGTCCAGGTTATGTGCAATGGAGGAAAAAAATAACGTCTGAGAGAGGTCTACCCTGTGAGGTGACAAGGTCAGAGACTCGGGGCGCAACTGTGACAGAAAACTAAACATTAATGCTACACTGAGAAGCTAATCGAAATGTGCAGTAGGGACAAGCAATAAATCAGTAATCTCTTGGAGACAAGAGATAATTAGTCAGTGTTGGTGATGATGAGTGTTGGTGAGAGGAAAGGAGTGAGATGAGAAGGAGGAAATAATTATCTCATTAGTGTACTTCCATTATGCCAGACGCTGGCTGCTTCCCCTCCCACCACTATGATTAGGCTTCAGCTCAGCAGGGTCTGAAAGAGAAAATATAAGCTATATACTTTGTGTCAGCTGTTAACAACCATTACGTCAGTGATGGAATTCAAATGATGATAACAAATGGGGGAAATCAAAATTATTTTGCTAACATGAAAGCTCTCGCGGGTGGCAGGAGCTCATAAAGCAGAACAGGTCGTTCATTAATCACAGGGCTGGCAGTGTGATCCGGCGCCTCCGGTTCCACTCCCAGTTATCAGGGCCACGGAAACATGTTGAGCACAAAGAAAATTACAAGTCGCACAGTAAAGAAAGATGTTTTTCACACTAGGCTGCAGGTTGGTATATATTTGTTTTTAAGTAGTATTGGTTAATTTATGTGTAATACATATCAAATGGGCCACCACTTAAAGGTTGTGTTTAGAGCATTTTTTTCACACGCTGAGCCAATGCATGCTAAGATTGTGGTGGAGCTTTAAAAAAAAAGACTCTCAGTTGCTTCCAAGTGGGAACTGATTTCTACGTTAAAGATTCAGGTGAATTTTTCATAAAGATCTTTATGGATTTGATTCCAGTGGGCAACACTAGGTTATGTTAGCTTAGAAATTAAGTCCATTAATCACTAATGTCAGCCAGTGACTGGCTTCCAGCACAACACAGACTCCAACACAAACTTTATATAAAACCATCCAAAACGGACAGGGCCCATAGCTGGTTATCTGTGTGGGTTAGCAGTTAATTTAACCCAGATATGCAAATCACCTAGTGTTGCTAAAACAAATGTTTCCTGGAGTTTGCACACTCATACTAATGCAGGTTTGATTTTTTTGTCTCATTGAATAGAAGCCACACCTCACTTCCTTTATGGAGGGTAACTTCAACTTTTGGCAGATCTGCTACTGCAACTCCAAAAGGTTGCTCAAGATATTTAGAGATACCCACATATCTGTATTGTTTTGGCACGTTTGTCTGTTAACAGTATTAGAGAAAATCTACCAGTCCGATTCATACAGAATTTGCATGAAAGATGGCCAGTGACCCCCTAGATCACCTGGTTACATTTTTACTATGATTGGGTGAAGGTAAAAAAATTTAAAAAATCCCTATTTTTGACCGTCTAGCTAGTCTCACAGAAGAGGAATGAGCATAATTTGAGGTTGTTTTTTTTAAAACTGGCAGGCAATTTCAGACGTGATGTTCAAATAGCTTGAGAAATATCAGCAAACACAATCTGGCTCTGTACGCTCTGTCATACAAAGTGTCGTTCGGTAATGTGCAGTTTGTGGATTTACTAGGGAGAGAAAAAATATTAACGTGTGACACTCATAAGATGTAAGACAGCACAGGAAAGGAAGATAAGTGATTATTATCAAATGTGAGAAATGTTAAGTGACATTTGATGAAAGACAAATTTAAATCTAATTTAAGCACCTTGAGGCGACTATTTGTTGTGATATGGCGCTATATAAATAAAACTGAATTGAATTGAACTGAAATTTACATGTATAGTCCTAATTCAGATTAAAACAAAACATAGCATTTGTGCTTCTTGTCTACTTTCTACATGGACATCTTCACCTTTCTGCACTGTTTCCCGCTATAATTATTTCATCTGAACTGAGCACTAAATCAAATAAAAAGTCTGAGAAATTAGAAACTCTTGGTAAGTACCAGGTGGACGATAGATAATAACAAATAAAACATGTTTTTGAATTTTCCAATTAGGGCGGAGTCAGGTGTTAAAACTGTCTGGGTCTTTGATTAACTGCTAAGCTGGAGAGGAAGATTGCTGCTAATCCTCCTCCTCGGCCTTTGCTTCGAGGGCTCTGACAGTTCATTTGTCTTGGGAGTGTTGATTCATGCTGCTGTAACCAGGTCTCTGTAAGGCAGAATAAATCAATTATTAAATAGTTTACTTGGAAGAGAGAGACCTAATGTGTAATAATCTACATTTAACTGATTTACTCTTTGGTGGAGCTGTGGATGCAACATTGTTCTTTATGCTTAAATCTTTTTTTTTTTTTTACTAGTTTCTGGAGCAGATACACTGTCATGTAATGCTGTGGCAGGCAAGGCAGAGGACCCCAATGCATGACTTTCAGATGAACAATGAACAATGGACCTAACAAGGCTGGTGGAAGAGCCAGATGCACAAAACACGAAACTCACTAGAAACTTGAAACTCAAATACAAAGGACACACAGCAGGGAAAACCAACAAGGAACAAGAAACAAGGGAAAATTCTGACAATATAAACACATAGTGTCAATTTGATGGTTTTATTAGACTGGACATGCTCAGAGTTTCCTTCCACTCTCCATCATCATCATCAGTTTTGCCTGCTAATAAGCTACCCCTATTCTAGGGTCTTTACCTACAATATAAAGCACCTTAAGGCAACTGGTTGTTGTGATTTGGTGCTATATCAATAAAATTAAATTCTATTATTTCAATTCAATTTTAAGAATTATTTACAGCTTTTTCACAGTCCATCTTCTCTACATCACACGTTGGCCAAAGTGGTTAGAAAGAGGAAACTCGCGTTGCAATGATAAATCACACAAGAACATTGTACCCGATCTCAAAGCAGAGAAAGCAGAGCCACTTGTCTTGCGTGCAGGTCTCCCTTCACTTTACTGTGAGACCAGATTATTGTGTGATTTATTTCTAAGTAATTCCCTTCTCCACACTGCACTGCAAGACCTGATCTTCCCCCACCTGCCAAATTCCAATTTAACTCCTGGTTAGACCCTGTTTTTCTCACAGTATAGGATAAAGGGTCAACTAAGCTTTGCTGTAATGGCAATAAGAGAGTTGACCCACCACTTTAATTCAAAATGAACCCTTCAAAGTACAGATGAAAGCACGAGTCACTCATTTTCTTCACACTTCTTTTTTAATTTGAAAAGTTTACCCTGTTTAGCAACTAAAGTAACAAATAATTAAGTAAGAAGGCAATTGTGAGGCTGTGTATCACTCCTGTTGTATGTGTCTGCTGTGGTCGTCTAGAGAATGTTTTACTATTTTTGTAAAATGTGTTTTATCACTTTAGACATTTGGAATCCTGCTGTTGTTAATGTCAGCAGTCACTGAAGCTGCATCTGATTAAAGTGCTTGCTGTGTCCAAGTGAGAGGAAATGTGATGAACCCAGAACACACCAGGGGAGGAGGAGCAGCAGTACAGGAGAGGAAAATGATGTCTGAGCCACCGTTGTTTAGTCAGCATCCGCCAGGTGTGTCTACCACAGGCAATATTAGAGGTGAAAACAGCAGTAGCAGAAACTGTGATGGAGCTTTAATGAATTGTGTGTAGCTGTGAAGAGGTTTGTGTTGTGTGCATATGAGTCTGTGATACTTCCTGCATTTTCACACGGGAGGTAAATAAACAAGAAGGCACCTTAGAGAAGGCACTCTTTTTTCACTTATATTAATCTCCGTGCAGAGGTCTCCAGGGGGTTTATTACTGCCAGATGAATGGAGATGCACAGAGGAGGAGGAGGAGTTGCAGCAGTTGAAATGATGAGAACACTTCTGTTAGGTGTGCTGGAGGCAAGGTTGAGTTTAAGTGTAACTAGGATGATTTTCAGTGCAAGCTGCTTAGCCCAAATACCACTCACACAGCTTCCTAAATCTCTATCCAGTAACTACCAGTTTTAAAATTGCTCTGGAATAACAGATGACCCTGAACCATTCCTTAGTTATGCCGCTGCAAGAACAGGCTGCTAGGAGACATCCCATGATGCACTGTAAGTGGGTTAGGGTTAATTTAAATTAGCCATTTGGCATACCCAACATGTACCAGATGGGTCTTTTTTTCTGAATATTGCACTTGTTTTACTATGGTCTGTTGATATTGGGGAGCCTCAATCCAAATAAAACTTATTGCAAATACATTTTCAAACAGGTTCTTTCCGACTCGTGGATGCAAATATAAATACAACTACAACACAGCAAGCTACATTTTGTGCTCACTGAATTTACATAATGCCCAAACTGGGCAAACAAATTTGCAAAAAGGAGCAGCAGCCCATATTGATCCTCAGCGCTACCATCGGTTATCTCATTAGCCTCTGTATCTTAACATGCAGGTGGCAAACAGAATCACTCAGCCACACAACCACAAAAATCAATTCAACACATGAGATCCTGATGGATTTTCTCCCTAAAAACTCTCCAGCCTCAGGCCCTCAAAGAAGCTGTTCATCTACTCCTTTACCGCTGCATAAGCTCGGGGGAAACAAACTGCAGGTATAAATGAGTCTTATTGTGGCTTTGGAAATACCATGTAAATTAAAGTGGTGAAAAATGGGCTGGTAGTGTATGTATATATGATTTAATTGATTTTTCTCATTGATATGAATTCATTTGTTTTCACAATTTCTGAGTAGTTCACAGCAACAACTGCAGAGATCATAAACTTCCTGACATATATTTCAGAGTATGTTAAAATTGTGCATTTTTCTTCCTTCCCTCTCTCATTAATCATCCGATGACTCCTCAGATTTATGAGGTGACCCTCGAGACGGGCCAACCATTAAGCACTAGACCTGGAACCGCTGGATTAATCGTTTAAGAAATGTCACAGACTTATTTATATTTTCTACAGCATGTCATCATTACTGTTACCCCTGAAAAACAATAAAGAACATAAGGAAGTAAATCAGCACTTTGCAGTAATCAGTACAAAACAGACCAAAAACCTGACAGGATCATCATGTAAATTACTATTGCATTTTCTATCTCATGCCATAACATGCTGACAGTTTTATGTTTTGACCTATGGAAAAACTATCAGTTACATTACAAATCTACTAGTCTGGAGGATGTTGTCTTTAGAAAAATGCTTTAAAGACAAGAAGCAATATGAAAATGGTCAAATAAAGTGAAAGGTAACTACCATAACTGACTTTACATATTTTATGTTCCCATTTTAAGCTGCTGTATTGCCAGGCATTAGGATGACCACTAATGTATTTTACTTCAGAGATGCAGAAGTTAACATTCCTTCCATCGAGGTCAAGGAAAAGTGATACGAAGAAGAAAAATGAGGTCATTTTCTATCAATTTGAAATCCTCACAATCAAAAAGGAAGTATACTAAAAGTGAGAACAAGAAATGTTTTAAAATTCAAAAGAAGAGGAAAAACTCTGGATCCTTAACAGAAACCACAGACCAGTTCATCACAGGGCACACAGAGACAGACAACCACAGACTCACACAGTCAATTTTGAATCATCAACTAGGGAGGAAACTATTTCAGATATTTTTGAAGCAACAGTGCAAACCACTGTCCCTCAATGGCACCTAAAATTTGTTTCTGTAGACAAAGTATTATGACATGAGACAATTTTGTAGTTTTTATCATCAGCTTACATTTTGATTTCATATCTTGGTTTATGGCCAATTACCTGGATAATAAAGTACTTTAAACTATCCTCTGCACCAAAGAATAAAACAGTTAAATATGGACTATGAAACATTAGGTCTCTCTTTTCTGTTGGTAAATGATTTAATAATAATTAATTTATTATCCCTTACAGAAACCTGCTTACAGCAGGATGAATAAATTAGCTTAAATGAATCAACACCCTCGAGTCACACTAAATGTCAGAATGCTGGAAGCACAGGGCGAGGAGCAGGAGTAGCAGTAATCTTCTATTCCAGCTTGTTAATCAACCAAATACTCAGTTTTATTATTTTGAAAGCCTGACTCTTGTCCAATTCGGGTGGACGAGGCTAATTAAAAAAATATATTATTTTCTATCGTCCACCTGGTCCTTACTCGGAGTTTCTGTCTGATTTCTCAGGCCTTTTATCTGATTTAGTGCTCAGTTCAGATTAAATAATTATAGTGGGTGATTTAAACATCCATGTAGATGCTGAAAGTGACAGCCTCAACACTGCATTTAATCTATTATTAGATTCAATTGGCTGCTCAAAATATAAATGAGCCCACCCACCACCCTAATCACACTCAAGATCTGGTTCTGACACATGACATAGAAACTGAACATTTAACAGTTTTCCCTGAAAACCCTCTTTAGTCTGATAATTTTTTAAAATAACATTACTTAAATTTACAATAATGGATTACACAGCAGTGGTTAATATTTTTCTATTACAGTAGAAGTCTTTGTGAACGTGCTGTCACTAGGTTTAAGGATATAATTCCTTCATTATCATCCTCTTCAGTGCCATGTGCTAACACAGTGCAGAGCAGCTACCTAAACTCTGCTCCCACAGAGGTCGAGTATCTCATTAATAGTTTTACATCCTCACTGCGTACAAATGTGCGTCTTGCTAATTTGGAAGATCACCATTTAGTCTGGAAAAAGAGTTTTTTGCTCTTTAAAAAAAGCCCTCGGTGAAGCTACGACATCTTACTATTCATCACTGATACAAGAAAACAAGAATAACCCCCAGCCAGGCTGACAAAGAGTCACAGCTCCGTTGAGCTGAGCATTTCTTTAAGCTTATCTATTAATGACTTCATGAGTAAAAATGTAACCATTAGAGAAAAAGAAATATTCATAACCCTCTCAAAGACATGTTTATGTTCAGCTCGTTTCAGTACTAATATTTATTTAGACCCCATTCCTACAAGAGTGCAGCAACAAACCTATACACACACTTGTTAAAATATTACTTGATATTGATAAGTATTGACATGAGTATTTTAACACATTACCAGAATATTTACCAAGTACTTTACGAAGCAGTTTTGCACCACAGTTCTCCACACATTTCCAGCTTGATGCTGACCAAACGCAACCCCAACGGGAAACAAATGCAACACGAACCACAGACCAAGATGCACTTGGTAAAATCTAGAAGCGGTAACCGCTGTTCTTTGCAATGCTGCCATCATGTGATGTTAGTTTGTAACATTAGGTGAACCTCTGCCAGTACACATCCAATGTACCTTACAACAACACATTTTCAACAAATGTCACATTCAAAAGAAACTGACAAACATGTTTACTGGCACCCTAACACCCCCAGAGATAAAGTTATTTAGCCCAGAAGGAAAACTCCATTATAAAATAAAATTATAGGTTTTAACCACCCAGCTACAATAGCTATCACCATACATCACTTTGTGTAACGGTGAATGCTTTGTGCAAGTAAAGTCTTGTGAGCTACAGCTAACGGTCAGAACAAACTGAAAGGGTTGTTTGTCCTTCTTTCTAGTGAAGGATCATGATTAAAATAACAGCTTTTGTTTCCCAAAAATGCCTCTTTTTTCCACACTGACAACTGTTGTCAACTCTTTTTTTCCTCGGCTACAGCTCCATTATTGTCACAGTGGAATATAACAAAGGGCTAGTGGAATGGACGCCTAAATAGACTATAGAGAGGAGACTTTAAATTTGCAGAGAACATGCTGTATGCTCTGTGCACGTAACACTTGGCACACAGACACCGGGTTATTTTAAACTCAGATATTGCGTCTGTTGCACTGCTATTGTTCTTTGTTACTTTTCAGACACAACATTGTATGTAGGCTCTTGGTTCGTCTTCCATGTCTTTCAGTTTAGAAGGTTTAGCTGAAGACAGATGTGGTACTGAACAAATTATACAAGAAAAACTTGCTCAGTGAGAAGCTGCTGGGTTTTAATGTATTTTGCAAAGGAATATAAATAAATAAACTGTGTGGATGGAGATGGAGAAGTTGTCAAGTCCAGAGTGGTTATTCATTTTCAAGTGCTAAGGCTTGTCAGAATGAAGAGCAAAGAGAGCTTGACACAAAATGTGCTGTGTCTCTTCAAATGTAATCCTTTCAAACTGTGTGTGTGTGTGTGTGTGTGTGTCCTGCTATCTTTATGAGAACCAGTTTGAGCTTAAGAGTGGGGACATAGCGCCTGGTCCTTACTTTCTCACAGAGCTTTCTGGGACTTGGTTTGAGGGTTAAGGATTGATTTGAGTTGAGCCTAGGGTTGAGGGTCGCCCTTAGTGTCACTGTTTGGGCTTGTCAATCACTGTCCCTTTAAAGATCACCATACAAACATTTGTTTTTGTGCCTTAAACAGAGAGAGAGAAGTAAGAGAATGCATATCAGTGTGTATCAACAGTGCATCAGCAGGGCTGCTGATGTGTACAGGCTGACAGATGCCACATGCTGTGTGATCAGACTGCTTGAGTGGCACTCACAGATGTTTCAGTATTCTGCTCTGATGGAATAAGGAGAGCGCTGCTGACAGCACTGGGACTGCCTACAGTATATTGTCACAGTTTCTCCAACAAAACATGGACTTTCTGCTGCACATTTATTTGGTGCATTTCAACTGTAAATGATGGTATGCTTTTTGAAGCTGATCAACAATGAAGAAATGTAACATGTAATGTAATGATGAGTTCAGTATTTACAACATATTTTGATGCAATATTGTTTTATTTGCTCTCTATTTTTATCACTGAAATTGCATGAACAAATAATTACATAAACTGCAAAGGCACCATTTGCATTTGTGAGTTATGTTTTATGGCCACCAGCCATGGTGAGCTAGGCAAACATGATGGAAGTTTTAGTTATTCCTCCTTTATTTTAGGAGGAAGTCCCATTGAGATTACAGCCTCTTTTAGAGAGTAAACCTGGCCAAAATAGCAGCCATATAAACTCAAAACCATCCCAAAATACTACAAATACAACATGTAATATAAATCCCAACAATATACAATATAAAACATTAAAACATTAAGTGGCTTCCCAAGATAAACATCCACAATTCCCCTCCACTGCATTCCTTATTATGCATTTAAATTCCCCCACAGATAGAGGCATATTTCAATTTGGGTATTTCTGTAAATTATTCCATGTCCAAGGTGCATAGCAAGAAAATGCTGTTTTTTCTTTATAGAGGAAAATATACCAGTACTGTTTTCTTTGAATGGTCAGTGATGAGGATCCCACCAACTCATAAAGAATGCAGTGGTGAGTCAGAGACTTGGCATTTGTAATAAAACATAAAGATGCATGGTACACGGAATAAAGAATCTTTAGGACTGAAGAGGGAGCATGCATATACAGTGTATCACCACAACTGACCACAGGTAAAATGCAGATTCCACAAGTTTTTTCTTAGCATTAGCACAATTTATTTCTGAAGTAAAATCCAATCTTCACTTTGAGGTTCCTAATAAGATTAGCAATGTGTATGTTAAAGAGAAGCTTATACCCAAATACATGTATTTGTCTTATCTAAATAAGGGAGCACTATTGGGTGCTAATCAAGATGCCTTCATGGTTATCCAAGCTCAATAGAGAGAATTGTGTTTCAGGCAGACAAACCATTTCTTCTCCCGATCTAAAGTGACCTTCCATCCCAGGCACAGGGGGAAATCTACCACCATGGAGCCTGGCAAGTGGAATTTAAATGTGGCAGACCTGCCCCTGGTGGTCATCAGCACCATTTAAAATGTTTTCAGTGGTAAATAGTTGGTCTTTGAGGGGAGATGTGACTCAGGGCACTTCCTTTGCGGTTTTTTGAGTTGGAAGTGCTGTTTTCTGTACGAACCGTGTGATAAAAGGCTGGCCTTTTCTACAATTAAGGTCAATTTGGCGGAAATGTCATCTTCCCTCATGGGAGTTGGGGACAGGTCTGGCTGGCTGCACTTTGACGACAACAGGCACTTGCTTCAACATTCCAGTTTCTCTGACCCTGATCTCCTGGATTAGTTCATTATGTTAGATGGACTCTCTCACCCCCCCTTTTGAGCCCATTACCGTGGTAGGGTGGAATTTCTCTCAGTTAGCACTGCACTGATTTTCAGCTCCAACCTGAACCAAAGTAGTGAGTACTTTACACACTTTGTTCATCTAACCCCCCTTTGTTTGCAATTGGCTCTAGGGTTCATTAAGGTGTATCTGTGGCCCAATCTAGTGTTTGTGCCTACACAGTAAAAAGTGTGGTGTTAATATTTCAGTGTAAACCTAATTTAATCTAAATAGAGTATTTATAACTCTATGGAGTGTAAATCGGCTCTGACATTGGAGTTAAAAGTCAGAGTAAAATGCTACATTCACACAGTGAAACTTTTGACTCTGTCAAGTGTCAATAACGCGCCAGTAAAGATTTTTGGCAACCGCAAAGAGGAGGAGGAGGAGGAAGAAAGAAGACGAAGCACCAGTTTTCTGAAGTTCATGAGACGGCTACTTCCATTTTGCATTCTGAACGGAGTTGTGCTACAGAAAAAGTAAGTAACTTTCAATAATCCGGTGTTGGTAACTTATTTTAATATTAATTGTGATGAAGAACGATATTATAGCTTCTGTTGTTATCAATTAAATATGTTCGCAACTATTATGCGTGAGTACTAGCATAGCAAATGGTTTTTGGCACCATGGCTTAGTTTGTTAGTGGTGAAAAACCCCCTCCATGTCTCCTCATTTTTGTACCCGTTTGTAGAAAGTTGTATTATGTTAGGGTGAGAGCCGAGGGATAGCCCTATGCTAGACAAGTTGTCGACCTCAAAATAACTGTAACTGTAATAAATTGTAATAGTATTAATCACTGTGCCTTATGCCATAGGCCCAGATTCCATGGGTACTTCAGGGTCGTAGCACCCACCGATTCATGTTAGCATGGTTAGCACCATGGATGTAGCCGCTAATAGGCACCATACTGCAGGTACAGATTA
>VUQK01014281.1:0-12270 GCA_015106715.1 Bujurquina vittata
ATTTTTTTTTTCTCCCGTTTTTTTTTTTTTTTTTTTAGTACCACACACTTTTGTTGCTTGTGTCGCAACTTTTTTGAGATGTGTTGCTGCCATCATATTCAGCATGAGCTAATATTTTTTGAGCTAAAGTGCATGCTGGCTGCAGGGTCTTTGGCCACACCAACATTCATTGCACATCAAATTGCCTCTCTGAAACAAAAATCTAAGGTAACAGGTTGCTGTTTTGAAACGCTGCACACTGCAGAGGCACAGATGTGGGGGGACAGAATGGGACGTAGATGCAGTGATCCTAAAATTGCAGTCACCCTTAAAGCAGCTGAAAAGATTATCTTAAAGGGGGGGAGAGGTTAAAATTTGAAGTGAAGTAAGCTTTTGTTTGTTTAATCCCGTGCGATGCTGAGGTATCTGTCATCTATCTGAGCACTGATCACCTAGCAGGTCTTCACCCACCCTCATGTTGGTCATTTTACAGCTTTTTCAGGGCCTTCCTATCAGCATTATGCTAACGTCTGTAAGGCAGTCAGTTCTGTGACATGCTGATGCATTCAGATATTTTCATTGCCGTGTTTGATACTGACCGTTTAGTCACAACACTCCCGAACTTCTTTTATTCGGTGATGAATTTGATCAGTTTGTCCTGGATCTGACTGTTTGTGAGCCGCCTCCTCTTCTCAGACAGCCAGTTTCACACGTTACAAGAACCTGTGATTTGTGCTGGATTGTGAGCCGGATGAGCTACTGCAGCGTTGATATTCTGGTTTTGTGGGTGAAGTCCCAAAACCTTTGATTGCATGTTGTAGTCTGTTATCAAAGACAATAAGGTCCGAAAAGTGATGAAAGGAAGAAATGCACAAAGCACTGAAAGGCGCTTTGCAGAGTGAATCATTCCTTTAACACAGGTGTGTAATACCACAGTGCAAATGAACAGGGGAATGAAATAATATATATAAAACACAGTTTTTGTCATCTTAATTCAGCGATGGAAATTGTGCAATAGTGTGTGCAATACTCATACTGCAGATCATGCAGTGCCTCACTCAGTTCATGTTGCAATTGTGTGCTGATACATGACTTGAATGAATTAATAAAACAGGAATGCATTTGTGCTTTTAGGGTCAATAGCAGCTGCGTTGTTCATCGCCTTTTTACTTGGGCTGTATGCTATTCTTTGGAAGTGCATGGTGTCCCCGCCGCAACGGTAAGGAACGCATGCAAGTTGTAACTTGACTTTGCTGGAGCTCCTGCTGGATTTTGTTGACACTGTAGTCGAGCAAAGAGCAGTTTGTTCGCCTGCTTTCAAGCGTCACATGTCTGAACTTTGTATCCCAGCTCGTCACGAAAACGCAAATCGCATCTCATTGCTCGACGAGCACGTTTCCATTTTACTGCTTTATTGCATGTAAACACGTTCTTTTCTCCTTTTTTTTTTTCAGAAAGCACAATAAGTTGAGGGTAAGAATACATCAGAAAGCTTCAGCTTGAAGAGATGGAAGATATCCGGCATCTGCTCAGTAGGTCATTTTGGATCTTAAATGGGACGGACTAAAACCTGAGAGCAGATTTGCTCCCTCAAGATGTCCCTTTAAATAGATCCAATAATAACACCCCCCACCCACAAAAAAGAAGCTGACTCAACTAAATGGATGAACCACGTGTCTCCTCAGCTTTGCCGTCTGCTGGTGTCATGTTGATGTTAAACACTGTTTTGGCAGGTTAGTCTGTGCCGCTTGTTTTCTGTGAATTCTACACTACTGAGGGAGCGAGGGGCTCCAGCGACCAGTAAGCTGCATGGAAATGAATCTAGCACAAAGAATATGGTATTTTTGGTATAATGTAGCTATTTTAGCATTTTTTTTTCCCTCAGCAGTACCAAATGAACTGTTACATTTTAACCATGCACTCTTATTTTGTTATAGCATTTCTTCGTAATGTTTTGGAAAGTATATGTGGTGATTATTTGATTAGATTAACATCCACAATTTTATCGCACACCAACACCTAGAGGTGTCTCAGGCGATCAGCCAATCGAGGCCGCATTTCCTAGAAACGGATGTGGTTTTGTTTTATATTTGAAACCAATGTGGAGAATTACTTTTCTCAGGATTTTGTAACTGTTACTCTGTAATAAAAATGTTTGTTTTTTTTAAAAAAGATTTAGTGGCTGTGAAAGAGTCAGAGTCCGATGAATCTAATCGCTTATTTTCCGTATTTATTTTATGTGTTTAGAAGATGGGACGAGCAAAAGCTCTGGGAGTGTCAGGATCTCTGTTCCAGGCTGTTCGGCAGAATGTGCCAGCTGTGCAGTCCTGTGTGACTTATTAAAAAAAAGTATAGAGTAAAATGCAGAACAAGCTGGAGACAGTCCAACTAAGTACAGGAAATGTGGTGGAGACGTGTCAGGTGGCAGAAACCCTGCTGAATAGATTGTAGCAGAGACGCTGAGACATTTGATTTAAGTACGTTTGCTCACCTACTGTATAGGTGGACGGAGGTTCTGTTTCTTAGCGGATGCTATTCGGGAACATAAACTGAGTAAAATATATCCAGGATATATACTGTATGCCATTATCTGTTGATGTGGATCTAATTTTTAAATAAAAATATTATAGTTTACAGTTTTTAAAAGCAAATAAAATAATTTTCTAGTCTTTGTGATTTAGTCATTTATGATGGAGTAGGACAGCATTGGGTTGTATCACTGGTCTCTATTGCAATATACAAGTGTAGGAATTCTGATTTAATCAGTTACATTTCAAGTTTTACTTTTTGTGTCCAAAAATTAGATGAATTTAAACGTATGAGCTCTGGAGATTATACAACTTATCTTTTTTCTTTCTTTTTTTTTTTAAAGCCTGTCATGTCTGGCAGTTTTTGCAAGCAGAATAGTAATCTGAGTGCACTATTGTGCCAAACATATTTATTCTCCCAAGATGAGCTCTATAGATTCTCTATAGGCTTTTCTTGTTAATGTTTGTAGGAAAAATAATTTAACTTGAAAGAGACAACAAAACGAGGCACGATGTATAAAAAGCAACAATTTTGTTATGCTGTGTTGGTGAGTGTGTCTATGTCATAAAATGCACTTATCAACGAGGTCAGAGAGCCATCGCGCCACTCCCCGGAAGCCAGAGACAGGCAGCGAGGGACCCAGGAAACCTGAGCCATCCACAGCCTGTGGCTGCACATTCTAGCCTCAGCCGCATGCCCACTGCAGCAGAGAGGAGCAGGCAGCCCTGGACGGAGCCCCCACAGTTGAGGAACAAGGGCCCCAGGTGCCCAAGAACCGCCCAGCACACCGCAGAGTCAACCCCTCAATGCCGAAGAAGCCCAGGCCGCCCCGGGCCACAACCACCAGGAGAGCAGGCCGACACCCGCACCAGGGACATCTAGTCCGGCTCAGGAACTCCAAGGTGCCCACACCCTGGGGGTGCGCAAGAGTGACTACCGAGAAGCAACAGGGAGGCAAGGCACAAGAATGTCCAGCCATCCTGCTTGCATTTTTAAAGTGCTCCTGTACCCCTCCAACGACCTCGGAGCAGCATCGTGGTGCTGTCCAATGTAAAGGTTTCTTCATTTAATCACAACAGAAATGAAACACAGTGATGGTTTATTAATGCGTAACACGAGGGGAAAAAATCTCTTTAAAAGAGTAAAACATTTTTTTTTTAAATAAAGGTAAACCTTCTATATGACACTGCATGCTTTGAATGAGCTGACAAATGGTGTCGTGGAGGATCTCCTGCCAGATCTGGACCAGAGCATCACTGAGGTGCATCTATGGGTCCCTCAGTGGACATACCTCCCCAGACCATCATTGACCAGATCAGAGTGTCAGAGGTTTAACTGACCTGAGGCTGTGCTCTGAATCAAGTGTATAAAATTTATTTTGTTGGTGGTGATTATGGCTCACAGCTCATGAAAATCAGAAATCTGGGATCTCGAATGATTGGAATATGCCAACAGCTTAAATGCTGTATCTCAGCCTAATCAGTACTCAGAACCAAAACCATGGAGAAGGCTGTGGTCCAGGTGACAGGTGTCAGCTGCCTTTGCTGGTGATTTGGCCCAGTGTCTACCAGGAGAGTGAAGAGTGCTTCCTGCTTCCATCTGCTGACGTGCTTTATAACTACTTCCTTTTCCTGCAGGACTCAGCACCTGCTCATGGTGCCAAACCTCACTGCGCTTGATTGGCCAGCCTACTCACCTGAGTAGAACCCTGCAGAAAATCTGTGGAGTATTATGAGGAAGATGATGACCCAGCTGAAGGCTGCGATCAGAGCAGCTCAGGCTTCAGTCCCACCTCAGCAGAGCCAAAAGCCCCCACGACATGCTATAATTGATGCTGAGGGAGTGTTGAGTGTATAGATGAAGGTACTTTTCAGAAATTAAAGTTAGGAAATATTCTGATAAGGTAAATACTTTATTAATCCAAAAAGATGAAAGACACAAAACAAATGAACCAAAAACACACATCAACAAGGGGTGATGTACAGCCTCACCGCTGCAGGAACAAAGGACCTCCTGAACCTCAGTCCTACAGTGCATTGAGAGGAGCCTGTTACTGCTTTTCTGACCTGACAGTCTCATATAAAAGATGTTTGCTGTAGTTGAGGATGGCCTGCATGAGACCCCTCACCCTCTTCTCCCCCAGCTCCCCCACATAGTCCACTCTCCTACCATCACAGCAACACACTTTTTGACCAGCTTATCAAGCCTGTCGCGGTCCCCCGTGGTGATGCTGTTTCCCTGATGATTTGAGTTACATGAGCTGTAAGCAGTGCACACATAAAAGCCAAAGGATCCCTCTGATCTGAGCTGCTGCAATGACGCACAGTATAAATACCTCTTACATGACTGACACGATTGGACACTCGTGTCTTCAACCTGGGCACGCTGACCAGGTGAGGGGTGCATAGCATGTGTGAAACACACACGGCGAGGATTTAAAGTCGAGCAATGCCATATGAGCTAAAGGAGGCAGCTGAGGAGACGAGGACTTGGATCAACATCAGGAAACCCTTTCATACACGAGGCAGTGTCACACCTGTAATTGTGGTTAACCTTATACCTCTGAACGTGTTGACACAACATACTTGAAATGTGCCACCGTTTGCGGGCTTCGGGCAACAAATCCCATAATACCCCAATGTGGCTGTGAAGTGCACTTTCTGAGCTTTCAGGAACTGTTTCAATTTTTCCAAAAGGACAGGCGGTCGTGGAGTTATGGTAAAAAGCCAGCTGATCACAGTAACTTGGATCAGTGACTGATACACTCTGTCTTGGCGCCGGTTACTTGCCCTTACTAGTGGCAAACAGCTGTTTAAGATGTAGCGTATCAGCGCGGAGTCGCTGATCACAGGAACCTTGATCAGCTGGCTTCTTACCGTAACTCCCAACTGTTTGTCCTATCGGGAAAAATTCAAACGGTTCCTGAAAGGGGTTTAAATGATATTTGTTGCCGGAAGTCTGCGAACAGCGGCACTTTTGAAGTACACTGTCGGGTTCCACACGTCTGGAGGTACAAGGTTAATCAGCGGTGATCAGCTGGTATCAAAGGTTTAAACTCAATCATCTGTTCCTAAAATAATAAAAGTGAATTCATGTGTGACGTTCAGGTGAAGCTGCAGGAGCCTCAAGCTGGTTCTTTTTTCAAATCGTGTGTTTTGTCATGTTTGTGTAGCCCGGTCTGGCAGCTCAGATGTTGAGCGCTGCAGAGGAGCGTCCGTGGCTCTGGGTCGTCTACGTGCTTACTGTGGCTCTACCACTCGTCCTCATCTTCATCTTCTGCTGCACTGGAAAGGTAATGCGCACCTACACACACCCTGTCAATGCAGGGTGCTGAGCCCTGTATAAATCTCAGGATTTATAGAAAGTTTCTGAAGTGTGGCCTCATCCGTGATGTTCCCCCACTGAGTGTTACTGAGCCCAGAAACTAAGAAAAAAAGCTTGTTTTGATCAGTTTATATTCTGCTATTTATAATAATCAATCATCACTTAAATTAGGTTTATTATTGTATGTTTAAAAAGTGAATCCTGGTTTAAAACGGCGTGTGAGTGTGAAGAACGTAAACAGATTTTATCAACAAAGTGTATCAAGAACTGATCACAAAGTGCAGAAGCCTCCACAGGTACAGTGTCACAGGGGTTAATAACGGAGTTAAAAAAGAACTCGAGGTTTGTGGAAATTCCTGGAAATCAGGTTGGACAGAGAAGCAGATTTTGCAGCTTTAACAGACCTCTGATATTCAGATAAACGGTCACGCAGGACCCTAAAGACACCTCCAGTTTGTCTTTTTCGTCTTCCTCTCGGCGCACCGACATTCGCATCTGAGAGCACGGGAGGTATCATTCAGCCAGGCCGATGTGTTTATATTAACTATCAGCCTTACTGCTCAATCTGAATCTTTATATTCACACTATTTATATTCCTATGCACGGTTTACAGTGTGTGGACTCCTGTGATTGGTGGAAACCCGTATTTAGTTGAGCTCAAACATCATGTCATCCTGTGGTTTGCTCCCAGCTGCCGACTGTCAAACTGCAGGTTTTTATCGGAGTGATTTCCTTTTAATGATTAAAGTCGTGTCAAACTGATTAATGTCCACAGAGGGCGTCGGGATCAGCTCAGGGTCAGTTGAGTCTCACCAGGTTGCAGGAAGAGTTTAATGAAGCCGGACGCCCAAACTGCGCCGCTGCCTCAGGCCTGGTGACTGATGCTAGCATAGCTTTGTGACGTGTTTTGTTTTGTGTCTGTGGTGCTGCAGTGTAGACATTTTGTTTTTCTTCATGAAACTCATCAATAGTAATTGTGACACCATTTACAACAGTTTGTGCTCTAAATATTTAAATGCAGGAAATCCTTCTCTGCAAACACAGCTGCTGATGGTGCAGCGCTCTGTGCTGTTATTGGTCAGCACTAAAAACTTTCTGTTGGTGCATAAGTCGAGACACCTGAAACAGCGTTCTAAATCAAACATGTACGAAAACCAGCCTGTGACGTCCGGAGAAAACACGTCAGTAAAAGGTATCAATGTTTGTGAAGGTTGCCTCTGGGAAGTGTGTGCTGCTGTTTAACTGCACTTAAACTGTTACTACGCTTCCACCGCCAAGGTGCCGGTGCTCGTGCCAGTGCTGGTGTCGGTTTTAATGATCTGGCAAAATGCTTAAGAACGAGCCTCCGTTTCCACCACGCTGTGAACTGCTCTTTTACAAACGAGTGTGGCCGGGTCCTCGTCTGGACACAGAAGCCGAAGGGCACAAACGTGGGAGAACGCGCTCCCCTTTCTTTTTACGGTCCAAACTGCTGCAGCATCTGTGCAGCACAGAGGTAAACATAGACGGCGATTCACGCAGGACGACAAGTACGCACTTTGTGTCCTTTTATCTGTGATATGAACTGATACAAGTAAGTTCAGCCTTAGAGCCCAACCTGATTCATTGCTTTTCTCCTGTAACACACAACATGCAGTGAAATAGAAAACTTTAGTGGACACGGCGGCGTCACGCCCTTCTGCCGGTTTCATCACGCATTCTTGGTTCCAGACCAGCTAGCTTGTGGGGCCACATTGAACCCATTTTTTGGCCAAGCACCAAGTGCGTTTGCGGTGTTAAAACCGCTGAATGGTTTGGCACCGGCACACCGTCGGTAGAAAAGCGGCCTACGTGGACAAAAGTACTGTTCCACCCACACATTACAGCTCCAGCAGCTTCTCGGCACCATACCACGAAGTTCCCGGCACAGAGATTCTTTGCTGCTGATAATGCTGGAGGAGGTTTGGACTGCGTGGTCATGTGTTTGAATTCAGGTGATTTCAGTCATATTGTCACAGGTGGATAAAATCAAAGAGGTGTGGCCAATACTTGGTCCAGAGTGTAGGTGTGTCTTCTGTGCACTACATTATAGTCACAGCAGATGCCATGATTCAGAGGCGACACTCCCAGCTGTTTCCACGCGTCATCATAATTAAGCTATTCGTGGAGAAGATGGTAAACATCTTCTGTTAGTGATGCAGGGCTGTATTGTACAAGTAATACAGTGCGTTCATAAGTGTGATGGAGCATTTAAGCAGCCTCGTGGAATAAATTTACATTATCTATCATTAAACCAGTTTTCTTCCAATTGGCTGCCCCTCACAAACATCTCAAGCACAGAACTGCTGTGATGACCATATTAGGGATGTCCCGTCTCTGACATCATACAGATCCAAGAGTATAAAAACTGAACTGAATGTTCGGAACAGTCTGAACTTCTGGCTCACCGGGTTTACCAAACATATGGTGGCCTCATTATTAGAAACTCACACAGGAGCAGGACCACTTTAAACTGACCTGTTTCCTTCTGTCGGTTCTGCAGAAGAAGAGCTCGGCATCACCAGCAGAGTACAAGAAGACTGACGAACCTCAGCCTGATGTGAAGGAGGAGGAAGAGGAGGAGGAAGCTGAGAAGAGTCCAGGTTACGGCGATCTTCAGCTTCAATCCGTTTGTTTCCTTTGTGTCTGCAGCTGTTGGTCTGAATAAAGTTTCTTTCAGGTGCAGAGAACAGTGATGAAGAGGAAGCACCCCCAGCTGAAGAGAAGGAGGAAGAGGAGGAAAAGAAAGAGGAGAAGAACACAGCTGATAAGGTGAGGCAAAACTCAGCAGATTGGCTTCAGTCTGAGCTTCTCAGCTCCTTTAATTTGTGATTAGACGGGAAAATTAAATGAAGATTAATTTGTTTTTGTCACTTTATATTTTATGGATGAAAACAGGTCCTTGAGTTTTTTCCAAGCTCAGCCCAAGCTTCAGATTCTTTTTCAAGAAAACTTTTTTCCAGGAGTCTGAAGCATCAAATGTAGAAAAGTTTCAAGGATCTGAAATGTAGGATAAACAGCCTGGGACCTGCTGTAGGTGGAGGCTAAGTGTGGTCTATTGCAGGTGCAGAGTAACGCTGTACTTCCTGTAAGATGAGAAGCTGGTTTCCAGGGCAGTTTAAAGTGTTTTTACACTCTCAGGCTGTAGATTTTTTTTCACATTCATGTAGATGTGAGCGAGCAGACTCAGAGCTTCCTCTCTTGGCTAAACTGACTCTCGCTTTGTTTCCTCTGCAGAAGTCTGAGGATGACGTCCTGCAGAGATCGCCCAGGAGCAGGAAGGTTAGGAAGGAATGAAATCTCTGACTCTGCAGCCCTGACCTCAACAACCCACCCCTTCATCTCCCCCTCTTCTCCTCTTCCTCTTCTTTTTCTTCTGCTCGTCCGCTCTGAGGTGATGAAGCCTGAATGGAACCAGTGGAAGCAGCGACAGGAAACTAATCAAGATCTCAAACGTGGATGCCTGATGATGATTTCTGTATGAACAGGGCTGAGTTAGATTTAAAGGATTTTTGTTTTTGAAAGAGATTAACTAAACCTTGCTGCATCATTCCTTCACAACACCTGAACAGACTCAAACCTGCAGGACCGACGTCCTGTCTGCCAAGCCTCCGCCCAGCGCCACCCTCCACGAGCCAGTTTTAAGGCAGCCTGTCTCGAGCTTCCAGCAGTCTTAGCCTTCCAGCAGCAAAAACACCGGCCAGGTTTGTCCTGCAGATTAGTCGCATCTGCCTTCAATCAGCCAATCAGATAGCTGTTAATCAGCCCCTGGACAGGAAGTCTCACTCAGCCCAGAATCCTCCCTCTCTAGTCACTCCTTTCCTGCCTCACGCTGCCAGGCTGACACACCGCTGAAAGCCAGGATGACCTCTCAAACGTTCGACCAAACAAAAGTCTTCCAAATTCCTTCAATAACCTACAAACTGTTAGCTGGTAACCGGAATCACCTAGCTGAGAGTCTGACACAGCAGTCGGCTAATTAGCATGCTAAATAGGCTAACAGTTACCAATAGACATCCAGCAAAGGTCTAAACTAATTAGTTTAGACAAATGGTGCTCAGGTGACCACCATTTGTTTTTATTTTTTAAATATTCACCATCGACAGGCTGCTCGTGAACGTTGCGGCGAAACTCAGCTGTTAGCAAACAGCCTGGTGGTGGTTCGATGATCGTCTCAGCAGCCGTTCCACTAATAACCAGAGTCCTGCTAGCTAATTAGACGAGCTTGGAAGCGTTATGCAGAAACTGCTGCGTCCTCTCTGCATCATCACTTTCTTTAAAACTAGTGCTGACTGGGTGAAGCAGCAAACTAACAGCTGATGGAGTTCACAAGCCAGCTGGAGTCCTGCTAAAATCTGAAGTAATAAAGCGGTGATGTGTGTTCTTCCATTTTTAGTAGTTTTTCTTGTGTAAATGTTAGCCTCGCGTTAGCTTGACTAATTAAAAACACCTGAATGAAGGTCAGAGGTCAGCAAAGTCGCATGTGTAGCACCCGGACAGCCGTGTGGTTCAAGGTTAATTTTAAAAATGTATTTTTACGCTAACTTCCTGAACGTTTTATGACCGTTGAAGGTTAAATTGAGGCAAAATGCAGAACAAAATGCCCAAATTTGACATTAAAGTCGTAAATTTACAAACAAGGGGTAAAATTACATATTTAAGCCAAACTTAAGTTTTTTTTTTCTTGTATTTTTATTTTTCTTTCTCACAAATTTATGGTTTTAATCTCAAACTTGGACCCTCGGTGGCTCAAGTGCTGCTGTACGGGGTGAAGCGGGCACAGCTCAGAGGTCGTGACCTCGGCGTCAGCAGATGTGGCGGGTTTTTTGGGTGGACTTGAAACCTTTGATCAGCTCCATATGCAAAGAAAACCTCTCACCTGTCCACCTGCAGAGCTCCGGCACCTTGGCCAACCTCCTCGTAGCGTTTGTCGCAAGCTGATTTCAAGGTCCACTTACACCACTTACATCGTTTTTGGAACGTGGAGCACGACCAGTAGACTTCCCCTGGTGATGCCAATGTGGCTGAAGGCTCTGGCGATGCCAGTACATGGACCTTGAACTCAAACAGTTACCACAGGTGGTGCCCAACTCTAAGAATTCGAGCCTTCACGCATCCTCTGTGGCTGCGGGTCAGGCTGGAGAAATGCCTCGTGTCCGGCCAGTATTTGGAAGTCCTGGCATGTATCACAACAAACGTATTTATTCATAAAACAGGGCTCATTTTTGTCTGTTGCTGATGAAGGCAAGTTAACCATGCTGGTAAAAACAGATGGCTATAAACACTGGTCGGTGGTTTAGCATGCTGTTACTGTTTCCTGTTGGTTTAGTTGTGTTAATGAGTTTAAGCGGTTTGTCTTCACCCCCCCCCCAACCGGTGGGCCTAGAAGGTACTGCAGGTGGGCCCACAAAATAATTTAAAAAAAAATACATTAAAAAAGTTATCTCTTCATTTTCTGACCTGTTTTTGAGCCTGACATCTTATGTACTGGGAAAAGCACTAAAACGAAGCAGGTGCCAGAAATAAAGCTGTTAGTGGAGAATCGACCTCCGAGGAGAAACTGTCTTTGATTTGTGTGATTATGAGAGCTGGGGTTAAAGTTCGGGTGGGACGAGAAATAAAATTCACATAATTAGTCAATCAGCTTTATTCTAATTAATTTTCTGTATTTTATTTTGACATGATCAATCCTTATATTGTTTGTTCAGTACAATGTAGACATTAACCTTCACTTTTCTGATATATTTTATTTTCACTGCCAAAAAACACCCAGCAGGTGAGTGTTTAAAATGCCTTTGTGTTGGAAGTTGTGGGTGCTCACAAGCTGCTGAGAACATGTTTCTATGCTGATGTTTCTTCTCCATCAGAGGTGAAACTGAAGCAATTGGCAGATCAAAAAATCTGGTGTGAATCCTGAGCAGGAAGCGAGCCGCTCCTTTTTCCGTCATATCTGTTTTCAGTCAGGATGGGCTGCTCTGTCGTGATTGGCTGTTGGTTTCTGACAGGTGTTCGAAGTCTGTGTGTCAGGTGACCCCTCCTGTTCCTCGTAGGATAAATTTGTTGGTTCTGCTGTTGTAGTGGCTGTGAAGATGCTGTTTAGGCGCGATGGCGTTGGGGCTGAAGCTGCCTCGCTAACAGACTGTAGACTGAACACTGTACCTGCCGGTGAGACTCCAACTCTGTAACTCTGCTTTTTATTTTGTTCTGTGTTTGTACTAACGGTTGGCCCGGCCGCCGTCCTGACGTCCACACGGCGTGGACCTGCTGACGGACGCGCTGCAGGCAGGTCCAGCTTTCAATGGAAATACTGTGATGATGGAGCTTGCTGCGTGTGTGTGTCTGTGCGCACGGACACGTGGTCAACACTTGTTTTGATGAATAAAAAAAAAAAAAACACCAAATGTAATTACTAAATTTTTG
>VUQK01014281.1:15270-25278 GCA_015106715.1 Bujurquina vittata
TAAATATATATGCATGCGGGGTAAATGCACACACTTCTTGTTACCACTGCAGTTTAAAAGGAATTATTTGCTGGCAATTAAAATTTAACTATTGCCATCTTATGTCTGCATACGCTATCTTTTATCTGACTGTT
The DNA here is from genome assembly GCA_015106715.1 of Bujurquina vittata. NCBI lineage: Eukaryota > Metazoa > Chordata > Actinopteri > Cichliformes > Cichlidae > Bujurquina > Bujurquina vittata. The sequence goes on from VUQK01014281.1 coordinate 15,405, forward strand.
GCAGAAATTCTTTCTCCATTTTAGTTTAACTGCAGACACATTTTAAATGTGAGCTTAAATTAAAGCTGTTAATTGGCAGCGCCTGTGAAACGGCTGCATGACCACAGACACCTGTCTCTCGGATGGGTGTTTCGTCGTATACTTGTGTACAATATAATACTGTTGAATCTAATCTAAGTGATATATATTCTTAGACTCACAGTGAAAACACAGTTTGACTTTTGCAGGTCCGCTATAATAAACTTTTTTTCACCATTTAATGAAATGAAATCAGCAGTGACACAGTGCATGACTAGGACTTTTATTGTGTAAGGCTTTGAGTTTCCGGTAAGGATCAGGCGGTTTCTTATGTATGGCAGGTGACATCGACATGAATGAGATTAATTCTGTGAGAAAAACTAGTCACAAATTTAAAATGGTCTTATTCTGCTTTTTCCTTCCTTATTGGTATTCCCCGTGAGCCATATCAAGTTTATTTTTGTCAGTATGTGGTCATGTGACACCACACACAACAGCTAATGGTGACAGCAGGCTGTTGGGACCCATTAATGTAGCTTAAAAACAAAACTATAGTGATGCTCAGGCTGGACGCTGAATATTTCATTGATCATGGTGCTGACAATATCGGCCAGTGTTACAAGCCCCCCCCCGATCTGATCTCACTCACTGGGTTTAATCCAGCTGGATTAACAGCAGTTCCAATCAGTGCATCAGTAAATCCAGATCAATAACATGAGACCGTGACAGTGTGTATGCGTGTGTTTGTTGTGTCTTTGCTGCATGGTCACATGACCCCTGTGTTTCCCCTCGGTTTGGCTGCGGTCGCTTTAAGTGTTCTTAGTTCAGTGCTTCCACTCTTCTGAAGCAAGATGTCTGAAAACCCAGCCACCTCTCAACTGACCTTTTTTCTTTTCTCCTTTCCTTTTTTTTTCTTTTCTGGGGCACAGTATTTTAGAGCTGAAGTCAAATTACAGATGGATGATAAAATAAAAACAATAAACAGTTTTTCTGTGTTCTTTAAAACGATGTTCTTATGAAACATTAGACCAGGTTTGGCTTCCTGAGAACAAACACAGCAGTGTAGTTTTTCCTGGCAGTGGGCTGTTGTTTCACATGAAGCAGAAAGAAGGTTTTAGTCACACAGGAATTTCCTGCAGCTGATCACTTACAGGTAAAATCAGTGAGGTGTGAAGCTGCTGTGGAGGCTTGAGGTGTGTGTTCTGATTTTTCCTCTTGTATGAACGTGAGTCTCGGCATGAGGAGGCCTGAAAGGGGTGACTCATTGTGACCCCCCCCCCGCTGACTCATCACAGAGGAAACTCCTGTCGTTAGGAAACTCCTCCGCAGCAAACAGCCGGGAGGAGGCGGGGCTACAACTGGCTCCCCCTTACGTCACTGAGTGTGGGTGCAGATTCTTAGAGTGAAACTGAGTGTTTTAACAACAAAACTTGGGCTCATAACAGACAGAGTATCAGTCAGAGAAGAAGTGGTTACGATGTAACCGGGTCCTTCAGTTGACAAGCAGGAGGAGGTGTCTGATTGCAGGACTTAGGACATTTGCTCATACACACTTTTTTTTTCCTGTCCTTACTTTCCCATGTCTCATCTCCCACCAAGTACAGGAACGTCTGCACTTCATTTGACCACGGTGTTGGTATGCAAGCATCCAGTTTCTTGCTGTAGTGTTTTAAAAATGGCACGGTTGATTCTGGTGAAGGAGTCACTTTTGTAACTTAGCTAGTGACGACACTCTCTCAGTGGCATGCTGTTTGTTGTTCAATGTCACATTTTCGGATCGCTTGGAACCTGGCTGAGTGGGTACCAAAAAAGTACCTGGTACCTGGACCTAATGAAAATCATGTCGAGTCGAGCTGCACTGAGTAGGTACTAGTGGAAATGTGGCATAAGTATCATATCAGAGAACCCCAACTAATTACACGTCATGTTGCTGTTTGTCATTTTTAGATCAAACAATGAAAATGTCATAAACATCAAATTATATTGATCACACAGTGCTGGTTTCCTGCTGCCATTAGGTGGTGCAGTACCTGGATATTTCCATGCAGATGTCTCGAGGCTTGAACTCTGACTAAATGTGATATTTGGAGCAGATTGAGCTACGTACACCTGAGCTGAGGTCTTCAGTTCACACTTAGCCACATATGAAGGTTACCTGATTAAATACAGTAATAAGTGAAACACATGGAAGTTGTAACTTTATAAAAATAGCTACTGAAATTCACAATGGTGAACGTCCTGTTGGATTGTGGCCATGGCTTCAGGAGGCTTTTTGTTCATCTTGGACTGTTGCATATGTGTACCACTTTTTCTACATGTACGTGAAACACAGCACTTGGGCTTCTTTGTAGGGGGCGCTATGGAGCTATTTTGCTCCACCCATCTGTGCGAATCATAAAAAAGGCTTTCCAGCATGTTTCAGGTTCAGAAAGAGATTCATGTGCATGAAAGAGAATAACCTGTAGGCCTGTTACACTACCAGTGCTCATGAATATTCAGCTTGTTTGAGTCTAAAAGCAGAAGGTGTGAAACTGAGACAAGCTGTGAATGACTCTGGTGGTTCCTGAAGAGCTGACCGTAGACGAACCAAACTCCAGTGAAGCTGTTAAAAACGGCAGCTGTGAGCTCAGGATTCCTTCGCTGAAAACACTCACAGTCCGGCAGAAACACGGCACATCATCTGGATTTTTGTGGCAAAGGCTGAGCCAAAAATTCCAGGATGACTCACCCTGAAGATACTTGGAAAAGATATTTTTCTCAGGAAAAAAGGACGACGAAGCCTTGAATGTCCCAGGAGTTATTAGAATATTTTCAGTGGGGGGGATTTGCTGTTAAAGGAGGAGGAGAACTTGCTGTATCTGTTAACTGACAGGTAACCCCCCGAGCTCAGCGGGGCTCTTGTCTGTAAATGGTTCATTAAATAGTTCCTTAGAGCATCAGAAATATAGATTTACAAAGATTACACCTGCAGTGTAACAGGTGCTTTTTCAGTCAGCTGATCAGAGTTTAAGTCAGGCAAAATTTGTGACTCAGAAGTTCAGCTATTAGCTGTAATTTAGTAAAAGTTAGGTTTTTTAAAAAAATTGTTTACCTCTTTGATCTGTATGATGTCATAGAGACGGGATATCCTGCCACGGCCTCTGAACTCTGCTTTCAGAGCCCTCGCTCAAAGCTTCAGGGTCCCAGAATGAAGCCGAGGAGCCAGAAATGAGCTGCAGCTGTTTGGATGCTGCCACTTTGGCTTCAGTCGGGCTGATCAGGAAATTCTCAGCATTTTTTAGAGAGGACGTCATCTTTCTCTGCTCAGCAAAGCCAATGCTTTCACCAGCTCCTCATCTTCATTTTTTTCTTCTTGTGACAAACACTGAAAGCTCCCAACAAATGAGTTCATTCAAACACACAGAATCAGGCTGGACCAATCAGAGCAGAGCAGGGTAACCCCCACCAGCTTGACCTCTGAGGTCAGTCCAGCTGAACTTTGACCCAGGACTGTAGGATGAGAATCCACCTGAATAATGTTAAATTTAGGAATTCACTACATGACTGCATGATTGAACAGAATATTAATAATCACAAATACACAGGAATGAAGTCCTGTCATTTCCTGCTCTGAGGGCTGTGCATGAGTGACAACTTTAATATTATTAAAGGACTAGGGTTGTGTGATATTGACAAAAGATGGTAGCCTTAACTCTAATCCAATTTGCCATAAGGCACTTTTTTAGTGAATGAATGCTGAAGTTGTTTTTCCAGGTTTGTTCCCGCTGCCTACAGTAACCTCGTGAGAACTGCCACCCAGGCTACTGTAGGTGCCAGTTCTTGCGAGGTTACTGACAGAAATTAGTTTGGAGTGGCAGGAATAATTTTTCGAAATGATTTTATTAAAATACGGGAAATTTATGGAAAATAATACGGGAGGATGGTGGGACAGAGGTAAAATACGGGAGTTTCCCAGGCAATTAAAATGACAGGTATTCATTTTAAATAGCTGTCATTTTAATTGCCTGTCATTTTAAATAACCTTTTGCTAAATGTAAAAACTGATAGTTAAATAAGTGTCATTTTATCCAATTAAGTGCCATTTTAAAATTATGTGATTCATAATCCGATTAGTCGACTAATCATTTCAATAGTCGATGACTAATCGACTATCAAAATAGTCATTAGTTGCAGCCCTAATCGTAGACAATCTATATCACACACCCCTAGGCAGGACCTGCATCGCTGAATCCCACCCAGTGTTCAGTGTTTATGAACACATTTGTATCCGTCTGAGACAACACTCACTCACAATCCTTCACCGAAAATCCCCACACAGTGGCTCCTTGTTGCTTTGACAATAACTCATGGAAATGAACGGCTGTTTTTGGTTTTAAACACCATTATTTTTTTGTCTCTGTTTCTTCATTCTCTGTATGTAGCTGAACCGCAGGAGCGATGCTCAGTGTGCCTGTAACCACAAAAACTGCCTAAATCTGAAAGAAAAGCCAAAGATCTCATTAGTTTGAGGAGGACTTGTTGTTGTAGTTGGTTGGAGGAGAAGTAGGTGGACTTGAATTCCATCCCAGGATTTACAATTTGACGTTAGTCAAAATTAAAATGAAATTGGCCTGTTTGAATTTTAAAGCTGTAAGGCTGCTTTTTCTTTATCATAGTATTTTTTATTTAATTTGCACAAACACAGGTAGCACCTGCAGCTTTATTCGACTGAAAGTGTTTCCAAAAAAAATTATGAAAGAAAACCAAAATTACAGAATATTAAAATCTAATGTACCACAGTGTATAATTTGTAATAATTTACGTTTTATTTGGTGGTTTTTAGTGCAAAAGCTTTTTGGTGACCAAAGAAACCAAACTACTGTCTACTGTCTACTACTGTCTCTTCCACACTTGTAATGAAAATTTTATTTGACAACTTGTGTTAATTTGGATTTCATTTATTCACAGCAGCCATTTTTTAATCCTGGCTGTTTCAAAGAAAAAGTCGAGCTGCTGTCATTGCTTTGGCGACATCTGTTCCACAAAAACTTTAACGTTGGCCATAACTTCTATTTTTATTTTATTTAGCCTTTAATTATACGGGTAGTCCCATTGAGACTGTTTCATTTACAAGAGAGACCTGTTTCTGGGACATAATGATTTTAAAACAATACAATAATACAATACAAAGTAAGTAAAATATACAATGGTTACACAATCATATAAAACAAGAACAAGGTCCCGTTGTGGATGCAGCAGAATTTTTTATGCGTATTTTAAAATCATTGGGTGGAATCAGTTAAGAGTTGCAGATCCTTCTGTAATGTGTTCCATGAAGATGGAGCAGAAAAGGAGAAAGCTTTTTTCCCAAGCTCAGTACGAACAGATGGAACAACAAAGGTAATACAGTTCTGGGAACCCAGATTGTGACTACTTTGTTTACACAGCATGTAGTTTGATAAATAGGAAGGTATTAAACCAGAAGCAGATTTATAGATAAAATGAAGCCAATGAACCATCCTGCGTTAGGTCAGTGAGGACTATAACGTTCATGCTAGCAAACGTCACACATTTGTTCACTATCACAAGGACTACATGTTGACCAAGGCCCATAGCTCTGTCATGCATTTTTACTTATTTATCCCCTTTTTTGGCTTTGAAATCCCACTGAAACTTTAACATTGGCCATAAATTCTATTTTTATCTATTAGTTTAATTTTTCTTTTTCTAAAACGTTTTTTGGAACGTTTTAGAAGTTGAATGCAGTCCACCATACAGTATTACTCAAATGAAGTATATGCCCATTACCTTGGCCTCAAATGACCCCGACCTATAGTAATTTTTGACGGTAACATTGGGTTGCTTTTTTGTTTCTTAACCACAGTTTTTAGCTGTGTTTCCACTACTACTAAACTCGATTTGGCACGGTTTGCAGGGTTTTCCTGGTCCTGGTACCAGGTCCTTTATTAGTACCCAATCAGCTGGGTTCCAAGCGGTCCGAACAGCATGCCGTTGATTAGCCAGGGAGCGCGGTCATCAGCGACTCCTTCACTAGAATGAAACATTCCATTTTAAAAAAACCTGACAGCAAGGGAAATTGTGACTTAGTAGTCTCTCTAAATTGTCCCTTTCACACTGGGATAAAATATTAAGAATGTATGCATTTTTCACAGGTGATAAAAATGTGCTTTTTACATTTCTTTAGTTTTTTCTCTCCATGCGAGACACAGAGTTTCAGTTTGATGACCTTCAGTAGATTTAAACATCTTTCTTTTTGCTTCTTTTTGTCACTCCAGCTGCAGGAGACAGTGAAGAGGAAGCTGGAGAGCGCCAGTTCTCCGCTGGGTAGAGATCAGGTCAACGGTTACAGCGACAGCTTCCCCCCCAGCCAGAAAGCCTGTCTGGACAACGGGATCTCCAACAGCACCCCACTGGACTCCAAGCTGGAGATCAGCAGCTCGGTCAACTCTAACGGGACTCACGGGGCTGTGGGTGATTCGGCGGACGGTTGCAGGGAGCCGGGTTCAGACTTCCATCGGAAAGAGATGAAGCAGGAGCCAGACGACATCTTGCCCATCATGCCGCCATCGGGTGGCAATAACAGCCTGTTCCCTGACCTGAACCTGAATGACCAGGAGTGGACGGAGCTGATGGAGGAGCTTAACTTCCCTGTGGACTACGAAGACATTCAGGACATCCTTAATGATGGCTTTGAGGACCGCAAAGACCCTCTGGAACTGGCAGCCACTCAGGGTGGTGGTGGGGCTGTGGGGGCAGGAGTAGGTGGGGGAGGACAGTCGTCCCAGGGTTTACTTCCTCCAGATTTGGTGAGTGTGAAGGCTGAGTTTTCCCCACCTTCTGCTGTTTTTGAGCAGGATTCTCGCACTGGCTCCCCCCAAGTCAGATCCACACCCTCTAGTGTGCCTCCTCACCCCACCACCTCCCCTGTCGCCTCTTCCTCCGCCTCTTCCCCTGCTCTTACCCCCTCCCAGCCTGCTCCTCCCAGGCAGATCCAGCCTCCACCCAACCACCACCTCCCTCCTGGGCCCAAAGACTTGTCCCCCGCCCAGCAGCTCCAGCAGCTCGCCGCCCAGCAGCAGAGAGCCCAGCACCTCCATGGACAGATGCAGCACAAACAGCAGCAACCAGGAGCCAAGTTCCACAGCCAGGGGGCCCACACCCACCGACCAGCATGGACACAGATGGCCAGCACCTCTCAAAGCTCACTAGGGGGTGGGTTTGGTATGGACAAATCCACAAGCCCCTCCCTTTACCCGCAGGATTTCAATCCCAACACCCAGAAGCAGCTGCTGATGCCCAGTCAGTCCAACAAGTCCTCTCCAAAGGCAGGGGCCAGCAACTTCATGCCAGGGTCCGCCGGGCACCCCAACATGCTGGGTCACTCGACTTCAGGGCCGCCTCTCGGCCACTCACCGGCAACAGGAGCTCAGGCCCCGGCCGCCATGCTAAACTACAACAACACCAAACCCCTGTCACACTATGAGGCGGGGCCCGGAGCACCGCGACCCACCAACCCTCAGAACCCGAAGGCCCTGATGGCGCTGCTCCAACAGCAGCAGCAGCAGCGCCTCAAACAGAAGAGTGGCGTGAGCTACCGCCAGCATATACCACACCCACAGGTAAGAAACATGCACTGAACCACACCATCACTGACCTAAGCATGATCCAAATCCTGGACCTGAGTTAGAAAAACTGACTTTGATTTTTATTTTATTTTTTATTTCTTCTGGGGGATTTTTAAAATATTACTGTTATTTATGTGTTTTCCTTTTTTTAAAATCCATATTGTCGTCTTTTCATAGTTACAGGAAGCTAAAAAGCAAAAGCTTAAAATCTGATTAATTGCTCAGCTCTGCCTGAAGCTGCAGCCGATCAGCACCATTAATGATTCACATTCAAACAGCAACAAGTGGCCTGAGAATGATTTCAGAATTCTTCATTTTAAAGTTGAGGTAAAGTTAATCAACATTTCATGAACTATTATGACAGACAGGTAGGGCTCAGTTAGTCCACCAGGTGAAGTCAGGCAGCAGCAGGGAGGCCTTTTGTTCAGCGGCTCAGTGTTTGTTTGGGGCGAGCAGCTGGTTGCTAACCCTCCCACAGGGGGATGGATGGAGGGAGGGAGGGTGTCACAAACCAGCCTTTCATATCCCCTCCTCTCCCTCTGTGGATTTAAATTTAGCTGCCTCCTCATACTTTTCCTCTCGGCAGACAGGACGCTCTGTTCCTGCACCACTGTCTGCAGTTTGTTCAAAGATAAACATTCCCAGTTAATTTCAAGGATATTTCTTCCTGACTGAAATAACCTTTCCTGGAACGCCCTCCTCTGGGTGTATCGTTTACTCTCAGCAGCAGATAAATATCCCCTCTGCAGCCTCAAGAGGGCGCTAACAGGCCTTTAATTCTGTGTAGTGAAAAGATGAACATTAGTATGTGTGTAAAATCTGCTTCTCTGATATTAAAGAGAGGCTGATGCTGGGTAAAGTCAGGACCCCGCAAGTTTCATAATAGGGCTGCAACGATTCATCGATTAAGTCAAATAATTCTATTATAAAAAATTATCGACGTAAATTTGTTGTGTCGATGCTTCGTTTAAACTCTGCAGCGCTCAGACGTCTCGTTTTACCCGGATAGCCAATATTAAAGTTGTCTGTCGTCGTCGTCTTCTTCTTGGGAGTGTAATGGTGGAGGGCAAACCAGCTTAGAGCTGCATTGTCGCCACCTACTGGACTGGATAAGGATCAGGCGTTGGGGAAAAAAAAACTGAGTCTAAAAAGCTCTCCGTCGCTGTGACAGATTCCCTTTAACACTGAGTGGATCATCGCTAACATATTTTTCCACGCCTCCACCGCTCTTTGTTTCTCTGCTTCAGCTTCCAGAGCGGATCGCTATAACCATAGACATATTGCTAGCAAGTGCTGCTTTTCGCGCTAGCGATCGTTCGGTACCGGAAGGACCCGTTCCCCGTCAAAATATTTTTATACTTTAATCCTTGGTTAGTGACTAAATATAGACCTGCAGTAGAAACGTAGTTAGGAGAATGCTTGTGAATGCAAAGCATTACAACATTACGCTCACGCAGCGCCCAGTTATCAACATATAAACACTGATGACGCAACAGCAGCAGTCAGCTGTTTTAATGCAGTCTGTCTGCGCAAGCGCAAAGAGGCGGGGATGGTGTGCTCGTGGAGTGAAAGTAAATGTTTTTCTAGCATCCAAAATTTATAATTAGCGAGGATCTCGGAACTTCTGTCCCAACTGAGATCATCAGCTTATAGCATCTGAACTCATACGTTTAAAAACATCAGTCAGCACTTTTTACAGTGACATTTAAGCTGCCTGACCCCCAAAAATGGCCAAATGAAAAGTGGAAAACAGATTTTTCCAAACAGGTGGAGGCAGAGGACCTGATCGCTCAAATCGGAGATAAACCGTGTCTTCACTGCGTCACACTGCAGGAAACGCAGTAAAGTCCTGAAGACAAAATGTGTCATAATCACCGTAACACAGACGGTGAACTTTATAGGAGGCAAAGGAAATCTGTCAGTTCATAAAGTCTCAGCAGGACTCTGGGGTCAAAGGTGGCTCTGAGAGTCCATTTTTCTCTGCAACATCATGAAGCTTCTTAAGTCCCTGGACGGGACCGCATGATTACGCTTGTGGCCCCCCGGTCTGCACGGCTGTGTTTGCAGCGGCGCTTTTTTTGCTGATAAACTGGACTCACTGTGCAGTTTATTCAGAAATGCGGAAATTCACATCAGTTTTTACCTGAAAAACATGCACATTTTCATCAGCTTGAAATATTCTGTTTTCCTGACGTTATTTTTAAGGAAAAATACAATTTCACATTTTATTT
>VUQK01014281.1:43366-54861 GCA_015106715.1 Bujurquina vittata
CACACACACACACACACACACACACACACACACACGCACACACACACACACACACACGCACCCTCACACACACACACGCACACACACACACACGCACACACACACACACACACACACGTACTCTCACACACACACACACACACACTTACACACACACACTTACACACACACTTACACACACACACAGGCTCGTTTATGTGTGGAATGTGGTTCTGTGTATTTTTAGCGTGCCGAGCAGCAGATAGACGGACGAGCAGCAGTTGTTGTTCTCCGTGTTGGGATAACTTTCCATCCAACAGCTGCTTCACTTTCTGTTCCTGTCTGCACCATCTTCTCAGGCTCCGCCCATCAGAAACAGCGCCACAGTCTGCTCACCGTCAAACAGCCAAATTATATTTGTGAGACGCGGCTCCTGATGTTTCAGAGAGCTTTGTGCTTACGCTCAGGTCTAAACATCTGAACGATAAGAATATTCCCGCTGTAACGGGAGAGACCATCTCAGATCCAGCTCTCACCTCCAATCCTGAGCTTTGAATAAGTCAGGAGCTCAGGTGTGCAATAGGTAAGAGATCTGCTGGATACCTGAGGTCCTGATTTATCTCTTCAGGCTGGAAAAGCTTCAGGATGAGCTAGAAAATGTTGTAGAGCCTTAATAGTGTTGAACAGGTGTTACAATACAAACTTCTGCTGTGAGAGATTCAGTTCATTTTAATCATAGAGCACCAAATCATAACAGCCGCCCCAGGGTGCTGCATACTTGAAGGTAAAGACCCTACAACATTAGCCAAAGCTAACAATCAGATGATCCCATACAAGCAGCCGAGGGTGAAGGGATGAGTTTACTATGGGGGGGCATATCGGACATATATATTTTTATAATGGTATAATGGACTGTAGCCTCCTATCTGAGGGGAGAAGGTCAAAAAGTCTGTGTCCAGGGTGAGAGTGGTCGGCTGTGATCCGACCTGCACGCCCCAGTGTCCTGGAGGTGTACAGGTCCTGGAGAGATGGGAGGTTGCAGCCAATCACCTTCTCAGCAGAGTGCACAATGTGCTGTAGTCTTTGTTTGTCCCTAATGGTGGCTCCAGCATAACACAGTGATGGAAGAGCTGAGGACAGACTTGATGATGGCAGTATAGAACTGCACCATGGTCCTTGCTGGCAAGTTGGATTTCTTCAGCTGCCGCAGGAAGTACATCCTCTGCTGGGCCTTCTTAATGACAGAGATGATGGTGGGCTCCCACTTGAGGTCCTAGCTGATGGCAATTCCCAGAAAGCAAAATGAGTCCACTGTGGTGATGGGGGTGCCATTCAGGATGATGGGAGGTAGGGGGGCTGCATGCTTCCTAAAGTCCACTATAAGCTCCTCTGTCTTTGGGGCATTCAGCACCAGGTTACCAGACCTTCGACCTTCATCCTGTAGGCAGACTCGTCCCCGTCTGAGTCCGATGAGAGTCGTGTCATCCTCAAACTTAATAAGGTTGACAGACTGGTGGTCAGAGGTGCAGCTGTTGGTGTACAGGGAGAAGAGCAGAGGAGAGAGGACGCAGCCCTGAGGAGTGCCGGTACTGATGTTCCGGGAGTCCGAGACATTCTTCCCCCGCCTCACGTGCTGCTTCCTGTCTGACAGGAAGTTGTGATCCACCTGCAGATGGGATCAGGCACATTCATCTGGGACAGCTTGTCTTGGAGGAGATCAGGGAGGATGGTGTTGGGTGTATGTTTTATCAAGCATAATGACCATAATGTCACTCCAGGACTGCACGCTTACTTTATCAGGTGGCCACACTGGTGCTAGCAAGCTAAATATTTCAGTTGCACTTAAATAATTTAGTAGCATAATATCACAATATCAACCTTAAGTAAAAACAGCTATTAAAATATGCCTATTCAGTTTGAAACTCTGTTTGGCCAACAAAAACAGAATCTAATAAATAAAAATAAATATCAATTAAAAAAATAATAATGAACAGAAATAAAAAATGTGATCCCTCTCACATTTAATAGACATGCTGTGTGCGTCACTGACAGCACACTGCGCTGCAGCACTTTACAGCCCTGCATTTAATAATCGGCCAAACAGGTGCCGGAGCACACAAAGAGTTCAAAACACTGGCCTCGGTTTATCCTGTATATGAAAGTAAACTGACAACGTTATAAAGAAGACATATTGATGGGAACATTCCCAACAAATGCGCCTATTGGGGGTTCACGTCCCCCCCGGTTCCTACGCCCATGCGAGCAGCACTCGGTGACAGTGGGACTGCACTAACATCAGCAGTTACAGCAGCCCAAACTGTGTCACACTGTCAGGGGAATGTGTGCATCTTCATTTGGTTGATCCGAACCTGCCGCTGAGTCGCTGCAAACACCTGCTGAGTCACATTAATCTCACTCTGGTCTGCGACAGACTGAAGTGATGTCACATCCTTCATCAGCTGGGAGACAGGAAGCTTTAATGTGGTTAAAGTCTCAGAGTAACCTTAGAAATCAGCACTGAGTGACTAGGACACAAATTCATTCAAAATCCATTTAAAAATACTCAAGTATTCAAAAGTACAAATTATATTTTCTCAGTTATTATCAGTATGTTGCTGTTTTGTTTTGAGCACTTCTACAGAACCTTGTAACTTACTGAAACCACCTGATGATGTACTGACATGTAGAATCACTCTGCAGCAAAAAGTCTGCAGCACCAGTAAAAACCTCAGCATAAAATGCAATAAAAAAATAGAACAACTATTTTGGTCATTTTTTTAAATTTTACCCCCCCCCCCAAAAAAAAATTTTTTTTTTAAATAAATAAAGGAGGTTTTTATTTCTATATGTACAAACTTCTTTGAGACATTTTTATTCCACTTCATTATTCCTAATGACCAAATATAGAACATTAGCAGTGGGGTATAAGATTAACATCATGTGCATTTTTCTTTAATTGCCAAAGAAACGTCTAATGTAAGAAAGCAATGTATGTAGTATATTATTGCTAATCTTGTTTACATATATATATTCTTTTCTGCAATAATGTACATTATTATATTTATAATAACTGTGGCTGCTGTTACGCCCAAATTTCCCCTCTGTGGGACAATAAATACTGTTTCTTCTTCTTCTCCATCAAACTGTACAATAACTCCTCTTTGTGTGACAGGTGAACACACCTCTCTGACATCAGACCCCACATTCAATTTTTGCATTTATCCTCTTGCTGCTGTATTCCGGATTCTTTTGTACATACTCTGATTTATTTATAGTGTATATATTACATTTTATTTTATTTATCAATGCAGGTTGCAACACTCTCTGTACGTACATTTTTATGTCTTTGTATCTTAACTATTTTGTTTAGATATATATATATAGTTTGGTACTCATCGTTGGCACTCTCACTTTGTTATTTAGTTACTGTAGATTGTATTTTTCGTGCTGCTGTTACACAATAATTTCCCTTGCGGGATCAATAAAGCATCTATCTATCTATCTATCTATCTATCTATCTATCTATCTATCTATCTATCTATCTATCTAAATCTGAATCGCTGTTCAGCAAAATACATTAAAGACAAAAGAAAAAGGGAACTTTAGTGATAACAGATGAAGAATGGGAGCAGATTTGTGTATCACCATGGAGAAATAGAAATATCACACCTGGAAAGAATATTGCTTAAAACAGATCTCATGTTACTTTACACCCCCTTCTCAAAGTGCACATTATGGCCAGTTGTGTAACTTAAACACGAGTTTGAGACCATAACGGTTCGCAGACAATAGAGCCGCTACTGCGCATGTCAAAGTTTCACATGCCGCTGCCTTCATAGGCTGTGGAAAATTACAGTGGCAGTGCTGGAGCCATGCCAATAGTGTGAATATTTTGAAGCCAGCTGGTATTAAACTGATGTGTAACATGTGTAAAGTTCGTTTTTATTACAGCTGCGTATTTTGTTTGTTTTTAATCTAATTTTGTCATCTACACATCACATACAGTGTTGATTAAAGATGACCTGCTCCAAACTAAATTCTGTAAGTAACCTCACGAGAACGGCCGCCTGCAGTAGCTTGGGTGGCAGTTCTCACAAGGTTAGATATATATATAGATATAATGTTTATTTGTCACGCGCACAGTTATACATAATACAATGTACAGTGAAATGTTTTTGTACCTGCAGCCAATAGTAAGTAGTGTGAAAATGAGCAAACAAAACAAGACAAAAACAAAAAAAGAGAAATAGATGTATATAAACATTAGTGTAAGGTTAGTGTAGACAGCAGAAACAAACTGGAACAACAACTGGACCTTGGTTGGACTCAGTGTTTCCAACTTAGCGGATTTTCAAACCCCCAAAAAGTGACAGTGAAATCCTCCGCTGTCGCCTGTGTACATAAAGCCTTCTTACTGCGTCCCTTCGTACACTTCGGTGTCGCCCATACCTCGCTTTGACTCCACTCTCCAACCCCAAACCTCACTTACACATCGAGCCCGCCTACCCGCTCCCTCCTCCCCCTAACCCTAACCCTAACCCGGTCCTCGATTTGGCCTTTATCTGTAAAACAGAGAGGGCAGTTTCATCAGCAGCCACATGACTAAACAGGCCTGCTAGAGACGGAAAGACAGGAAGAAAAACAACAATTAAATTTGTCGTCAGCTATTTTCATTGCCGATTATTGTTCACAAAGTCTAATCGTTGCAGCCCTAGTGTGAAGATTGGCTTCTTTGCATGGATAACTTATCCAGTGTGTGATTTGTGAAAGAACAAAACAAAACATGAACTCATAGACCAAATGTTACACACTAGATAAAACAAATAACACATTTCAAAAACTTTGTGGACTTGTCTGGATTTTTCACCTTTGCACAAATTTGGATCTAACAGAGAGCTTGAGTGATCCATTGTTGCAATCCAGTGTTTGCATTATTTTACCTTCTGAGTGAAGAAAAACCCATGTTTTCTCTTTTTGTGTGTGAATTTAAATTATCTTATTAATTTAGGACCATCTCGCCCCACAGCCAGCATCCATGCAATTGCATTAACAGGAAGTAGAATGGCTCGCCCCTGCATTTGTTCCTAGATAAGTGAGAAAAATGTAGGATGGCCTGTTAAGGGTGCATGTGTGGATCGATGGTTGTGGTATAAGTTCCTAAGTGTTGTGAAGGCAACACAGGTCAGCCCCGCCCTCCTGGCCGGCGGCCTCAGCGGTGCGTTCAGGGCACTTTTTCTGAGTGCTTGAAAGTTGTCAACAGAGGAGCAGGAGGGGAGCAGGAGAGCAGAGGTTCAACGCGACTGCGGACCGCGGAGGAGGAGGAATGGGCTGCACACAGAGCAAGGTGAGGGACCCGGGCAGGAGAACCGCGAGGAGCCCGCCGACTCACACAAGTTCGCAGTGTTTTATGTTTTTCAGCCGCCGGAGCTCATTAGCAGGCGGCTGGCGGCGGCGAAACGTGCCGGGAATGAGCGGCGGGGACCGGACCGTGTGTCCGCAGCACAGCCTGCATCTTTATCTCGGTTTTATTTCGTCAGATACGCGAATGAGATTGAGATTTGGCGCTGAAATGCGGGGAAAACAGCGCTTTCGCTGTCCCGAACATCTGTTTCTAATCTGGAGTCTGAGTTTTCCCACGGTGCTGCTTTCTGAGAGGTGACCTCAGACATTCATTTAGAAACTTTTGTGAAATCTTCCTGGGCGCTCACACTGCGCCCGTTTACGCGTTTAAAGTGGTTTTATCAGCGAAATGCGCCGCAGTGAGTCAGACTGCGTTTGTGTGCTCTGCTCTGCTGCGAGGTTTGATTTAAAAGCAGAAGTTTGCATTTGTTTAAAGCAGCTGTGTTCACGTACAGCGGGCAGAGCAGAAGAAGCATAAACCCTTTCTGCTCATTTCCAGAGCCATGCTTTTATTCTCTGCTGCAGCGGCTTTGCGTGGCTCACAGTTCGAAATGATGCTTATTTGTTTCTTACTGGGCCTCTGAAGCCATCCTGCCTGAAACAAACTGTTTCAGGCAACTTTCCTCTGATTGGCTGCCCCTCCTAAGCCAAAAGTTTGAAAAGGTGGGATCTCTGTGCCTGACATGACTATATTAAGGATTTCCATTACCTGTAACCTCATACAGTTCCTAGACAAACCTTCCTAATATGAAAACTCTGCACATTATTTCCTGCTTCTTTGCAGCAGCTTCCGGTGGGGTGGACTGGACTCTCGGTCAGTCCGTTTCAGTTTTTAAGTTTCTGAACGTGTCTACTCTTCATGTCTACGTGCAGCTCAACTGTTGGTCCTTAAAGTTTCTCTGCTCTGTGCGAATCTGCCCATCCTCTGGCTGTAATTCTGCCCCACTCAGGGGTAAAAGTGAGGTTTGACAGCTGTTGTCTTCCCCTGGTTATTGATAGAAAGTGACGGCGCCACCAAAGCTTCACATGGCGTTCAAAAAGGGTGTCCCAGGGGGTGGAGGCTTGGACTTTGATATAATTGAATCTGAATCCTCTCTGATCCTGTTACTGAGCAGCTTGCAACATTTTTCTGCAGCTGAGAGCAAGATTATGCAGACAGGCTGAACCAGCCTCTACCTTCCTTGTTTACAGTGTAGATCTGCATCCTGCTGAGATCCAGAAGAAAAGGTTACCAGCTCCATATTTTTGTTCTTGGACTACACTGGAGTAACTCTGCATGATTCATAGTTCAAAATTACCCTTATTTATCTTCTACTGTGCCTTGGAGCATCCAGTGTCTAAAACAGGCTGTTTTAGCTCCTCCCCTTTTAAGGCCCAGCTCGATTCATGTAGCACTATGATTAGCTAATTGTGACATGGCACAGACAAATTTGTGTCTTAAAAATGTTCCAAACATCAACTTCTAGGGCTTAAAAACAAGCCGCAGTTCCTCTGGCAGTGAGTCGGACCCCACAGACCCCCATGTTAAAACTGTACAGCAGAAATAAATATATTTACAGCCTGATACAGGAAGTGTCTTTGTAGCCAATTTCCTCCTTCGTACAATCATGGCACAGTGACAGTGTCCATCTTTTATCTACAGTCTTTGCTTAGGTCCACCTACAGTTGTAGAAAGTCGGACATGTTTTATAGTATCAAGTAATCAATAAAAACTCATTGACATCACATATTTTCCTGAACTTGATGTCCCCTCTGCTAACCTGGGGTGGGCGGGGCTGCTCCATGTCATGTCCATCTTTAATTTGTGTTTAGTGTGATTGATCAGACTTTTCCATCTCTTTGATCTGGATAATGGAGGTCCTGATATCGATCAGCTGCGGCCGGATCTTTCGGTTGGAGCTTCAGAGAGAAAACAATTGAGTAAATGGATAATTTGCATATTGATCCTGGTTTAAGTACCTGCTCAGGACACGCTGCTTCATCACAGTGGCAGCTTCAGAGGCTGTTGCATAACAAAGCTGAGTAAATCTTTGATTAGCTTAGAATAGAAAGAGGTGTGTCAGAGGCTCAGAGCCTGAGGAGGAAATCCACCCTCCACTGATGGCTTTAATAGCATTTCAGATTAAAGCTGTTGTATTTACACTGTTGCTCATTCTACATTAAAACCCAGAGTTATTTATGAATGAGTCTAATAATCATTGTCATTTGTAACATTTCTGATTAAATATTTTTTTTCAAAAATCCGATGAACATTTCTGAGTTACCCTAAACTTGTGAGCAGTGGTCACTCATATGAGCGAAGATGATGAAAACAGTGCAGCTCTCCTTTAGCATTTTCTTCTGTAGAGCCAAAACAATAACTCTGAGACAATTAAAAAAATCTGAAGTTTAGTATCCAAATCTTTTGAAATCTCAGGAGGTGTCCAGACAGGAACAACCTGGGAAACATTGCAGCTGCAAATCCTTCTGAAACCCAACACCGTAACATGATGTGCATTTCGTTAGCAGCATCAGAAGAATCATGACAGTCATTGGTCCATTCAACATCATCATTTCTTCCTGTGATTTTCAACTACTAATGCCACCATTTTTCAATTTGACTAGAAGAGCAACACTCTGGCACCAGCTGGTGTTTGGGTACAACGACATAAGTATAAGTGGCTAGCTACCAATATGAGCAAAAAACCCTTTTGGTGCTGATGCTGAATATCGATCTGATTCCTACTTTAGGTTCATAATCTGTCTTCCTCACTGTGAGGAAGAGTCTGAGAATCAATCTTTGTTTGAAACAGCTTTGTCTTTCATTTATTGATTTTAAGCTTTTTAAAATTGAGACATGATGCACATGCAAGAATATAAGCAAGTTTTATTAGTAAAATAATGAATGATGACAGCACCAAAGTGTGGGTGTTTCCTGCTCTTGTTTTTTAGGTCTCGTTAGCTCCGCCTTTCCCTGCTCTCAGCCTCTCTGCGGGTGCACCTCCTCGCACATGGAGGGGAGCAGGCAGAGAAAGGGGCAAATACATTGCTAAAGCATGCTGGACACAAAGTAACCACTGACCCTGTTAACTGCCTTATTGTAGCCTCAGGACACATCTGATAGATGTAACAATGGTGGCAGATGAAACCAGCAGTTTTTCTGTCTAACATGGTGTCATTGGTGACACTTCTTTAGCTGGGTGGAGGATGGGAGTAGCTGAAAAGATGTTGATCAGGTGTTTGATCAAGGATTCTTGATTTATTAATTTTTTTATTTGTTTTTGTTTTTAACCTGTGAAGGTTTTGATAGTGAGGCTGCAGCTCCACCATAAACAATGATGGTGTCATCTTCACTGCTGCCGCTGGAGGAACGCACAGGCTGCTCGGACTCAGTCTTGTAGATATTTTTATCCACACGCATGCTCCTAAATATGTTTTATAGTCTCGGCGCATCCATTCAGCTCTTATTAGTCGAGGCCTCGTGGGCGAACCCATAGCTGTGATTGATGAAAACATGTTAGCAGACAATCATCGTAATTGTTGGGGCTTTATATTTGATCACTTTTAATTACAGATTTTCTGCCAGTTGTCATTTATGAAGCTGTAAAATGAGTTGACACCACTCGTGTTGCTGTTCTGCTTGCCTGCAGTTTGTTTCTCGCTTTCAGGTGTCTGATTCACGCTCGTCCAGCTGTTTCCACCAGCAGATGGTCTGACGGCTCTCAGAGGTTATAGTTTTCCACTGTCTGGACTCCAGACTCAGTTTTATATCTGAGCTGCTGCACACCGAGCTGAAGGCCTGGTTTAATGATGACAAGAGGAACATAACGTGGGTGGAGGGAGATCCTTTGGAAATATGAGTTGGCAGGACTGAACGCTTAAAACCCAAATACCTGAACCCACTTCTGTTTGTTCAGTTTCTGCTCCCCTCAGTCTGAACTTGATAGCCCTCGGCTGTGCAGTAAAACACATTTTTGTCAGTCCGAATAATCGGTCCACTACACGAGCTAACGAAACAGGAACTAATGAATACTGATGAGTTTAGCCTTGAGCCACTGATCAGAATGTCACAAGGAATAATGTGTATCTTTATTTAGCTTTTATTGAAACTGAATTCATGGTCGTGAAGCGTATATTTTTTTCTCTGAAAACCCCACAAAATAAACAGTTATATGCAAATATCAAAAAAAGATTTTATGAAGGCAGGAAATGATGTGAAGACAGGAAATGGTGTGATACTGGTTAGAACGGATTGTATACAGATGCCTCAGTTTCTGTTAATCTGATAGATGCTGCGTTTTAGTCTCTTATCTTAGGCCATGGCAAGAAAATGCCACTGGAAGCTGCTCTATACTGAGCTCAGATAGCTGTGAAAGACAGTGTGAGTAGTAAACAGCAGGAGTATTTTGGGTTTAGTGCTGCACGGGTGTGTTTGATCGTTAATGAAATACTTCAAACAGGATGTCAATCTGCTCACTGATGTCATCGAGTCCTCCACCAATAATCTTTTGTCTTCTTTAGATCAATTATTTGCCTGCTTGAGTGACCTAAAATTTAAATGAAGACTAACCTTCCTGTTGAAAAATGTTAGCAGTGCTACCTCCTGGATAACGTATACATCTGCACTAAATGTGGCTGTGCATTGTTCAGATTCAACATCAGTTTGTTCTTTTACTGCCCACATAAAACAGATCCTTTGGTTCCTGAAGAGACAGCATATTTCTCCCCTCAGCAGATGACTGCCCCTCCCTGAGCCTGGTTCTGCTGGAGGTTTCCTCCTGTTGAAAGGGAGTTTTTCCTTCCCACTGTCACCAAGTGCTGCTCATAGGGGGTCATTCTGAGTCTTGGTTTTTCCCTGTATTATTGTAGGGTCTTTACCTACAATATGAAGCACCTTGAGCCAAATGTTTCCTGTGGTTTGGTGCTATATTAATAAAGTTTTATTGAATTTTCTTCCACTGTTGTGTGTTTTCAGGTTGTGGCAGTAGCAACAGGTTTGGCAGGTATTCCAGACGTCATTTTCTTAGCAAAGTTTTCCAGTTTCTTCTCTGGGATCATGAGGTGCTTCAACATGAGATATACAAGATGTATCTACTCAGCCAGTTCTGGCTCTACCCTGGGGTACCCTGTGAAGGAGAAACCCTTCAAAGGGAGGTGCAGGAGCAGCAGCTCCCTCCGACTGTCTGAGCTCCTCACCCTGTTTTCTAAAGCCGGCCACCCTCATTTCAACCTCATTCTTCCGATCACTACCTGCCACTGCGTCCTGAGCAGCACCTACATCATTGCTAACGCCATCTCTGCTCAGCTAAGCAGGCTTACTCCATAAAAATCAGGCAGCTCCTCCAACCAGACCCCCTCTGATGGGGACGGGAACAAAATGAAAACAATACGTTTTGGAAACTGCTCCAGAGTGGAGCGTTTCTGAAACACTCCGGTAGGACTGGGCCATATCATTTCATTCACGATAATACCGGTAAAAAAATCTTGCCCTGGAAAATAAATTATATCATGATATGCTAATTTCATGGCGAAAATACGTCACCCCACCATGCAGCGGATTTTGTTCACATGGGTAGGCCTGTCACGATAACAAATTTTGCTAGCCGATTATTGTCTCAGAAATTATTGCGATTAACGATAATATTGTTTGGAGATAAGGGGTCATATTTGACCTTAGAAGCTGTTTACCTTGCCTTGTTTGCTATCATTTTTTCAGCACCACCTCACGTGTGCGACTGTATGCTGATTCTTTCATTTTGAAATACTGTATTAACACATTGGACTTATAATCACATAAAAACTTAAAATCGAAGTAGAAAAAAGTTAATTTTTTTTTACTGTAAAAAATCACAAACATGCTTAAATTATTTTTACAACTTAAAATGCAAGTTTTAAATTTTCACAACTTGTGTAAAAATATAGCAAATATAGTTATATACAACTATTCACATAAAAATACAAGCAAGGCCTCAGGCGTTTTTCTGTACAACTATTTGCAGAGCAATCAGCACTCACATTAAGATGCTAGACAAATCTTTTATGCGACTTCAAAGAACAGTTTGTCCTCCACAGGCCGAGGGGCCCATCACAGGCAAAACTTGACAGTAATATTGTCTCTTTTACCAACTTTACACCTG
>VUQK01014282.1:0-14248 GCA_015106715.1 Bujurquina vittata
CCTCCTGCTGGTCTACAACGAGTTTGTGGCGACAGGCCTCAGATTCACTGCAAGACTTCTCATCCTCTTCAGGAAGCACAGAGGAATTCTGGGAAAGTGACCTAAGCATAAACAACAAAGTGAATTAGCATCAGACAAAAATAACACAGGGAGGTTGAATATATCGTTTTGGAGCAAAGACTAAAATTAAATACAGAAGGATAATTATAATTATAATTTTCTCTGTGATCCCGGCCTTGAAATGAATTGGCCGAGAAAAACTGAATTCTACTTCAAGTCTACAAAATTCAACTAAATTTAGTAGGCTTGAAGCAGTAAGTTGTTTCTGATATATACTCCTATGATCAGAGCGTGCTGTCCTAAGTAGCCAGCTCCAACAACCCTGACCAACACGCTCTCTCATAGACTCACTTTGAACCGCTCTTCTTGAGTTTGAGTGCCTGACTGGAGTTGGAGTGGTCTAGAGGAGAGAGGGAGCGGGCTGGTGCTGGGTGAGGCTCGTTGTTATATGGTGGAAGGGCTCCAGAGACGTGGCTGGGGCCAGAGTGGAGAGGAGGAGGAGCTACTGAGGTGGTATTGAGGGGGCCATTCAAGGCCTCCAAGAGAGACACCGCCTCATAACCTGGAGGGATATGCTCTGATGCCTGTGAGGAGAATAAAGTGGTGAGAATTTGAATTCACTGAGACTGGAAATTATCACGGGCTCTCAATTTTTTGTGAGTTCTGTCTCACCGAGTGTTCCTCTGAGTCAGAGGTCTGGGAAGTGATGACGGGGTTAAAGCTGGTAGGTGACAGAGGACTGAGTTTCTTCCTAATTGCTCGAATCTGCAGCAGAGCTCTGAATGCTTCAAGAAAAATGCGACAGAGATTTAAACAAGCCTTAAATCTAAGAACATTTTTCCTTTAAAATATGTTGTTTTCAAAGTTAAAAAAGTATAAAATGAGTCAGGAAGAACTGAGATGCTTGCTGATGATTTATACCTTTAAAATACAGATTATCTTTAAGAAAATGTCTTCATTTACTTTTGACTTTTATCAGTTAATCCTGTCAAATCTTATCAAATAGGACTATATTTTAGTTTGAGTTCCAAATAAAGCCAACAAGAAAGTGTTTTAACATGACAGGTTCCATTCGGTTACCACCCAAATCTCTCCCACAGTGAGTCTCTTTAAGCCATGCAGCAGATTTTCTGCTTGGTGCTTTATTTTTTAGATTTCTGATGCAGCTTCCTCTGCTGTAGTCTGTAGTGATGAAGCAGGTATTGTTTAAAATGTCTTTCCTTCCTCCCATATTTAGTTCCGCATGAAATCAAACAAGCATTCTGCAAAGTGAGTAAGTGACTAAAAGGCTACAAGTCTTTAGTAGTATCCCCCTCAGTGTGCAGAATGCATCTTGTCCAGCTACTGAGTCTAAAAACATGCACTCTTTCTGCACTGTTACATTTTTACTTTAAGTGTGTAATCCCAGCACTTTTCAGACAGCGGATGTCTCCTTTTCCAAATAAACCTTCAGACATTTGAACTCACGCAGTCTGCAGATAGGGCAGCAGTTGGCTTGGTAGCGCAGCGTGTCTGCGCAGGCATTGCAGAGACACAGGTGTCTGCATGGCAGGATGAGTGTGTCTCGTACATCAGATAAACACACAACACATTCCGCGCTGTTGTCGCTGATCTCGTCGTCCGCAACCTGGAGACAAAATTCATCGAAATGTTAAGAAGAAACCGATAATTCTTGAGTCGATTTGCAAAAGCAGACAGTGACACTGACTAGACTTCCATGTTACTCTAAGAGGTGCTCAAAGAGGATTAAAACACTTCTGATGTTTTCTGATTCCCACCTTTGATTCCTGACTGTTGTATTTGTTCTCAATTCCATAGATCTCCTGCAGCAGGTAACTCACACCATCCACCTGGGAAAAGGAACACAGCGATGAATAAAGGCAGCTGCTCTCGTGGGCCAGACGTGATGCTCAAGCAGGAAATAAAGCTTTGGTGTGTCTTTGTCTTTTATAAGCATAATATTGCTACATTTAAGAAGAAAGGAAGGAAGGAGAGAAGAAAGGCAAGTGTATTCACCACTTGTTTCTGCTTCAGAGGCTTCACACAGTAGCTCCCATCCATGTGCTGGCAAAGAAAGCAACAATTGTATGAATTATTAATAAAGCTGTACAATATTAGGCCAATTATGGAGTGTAATATTGATATGATATCATAATGTCTTTATTAAAGAGCGAGTCCATAATTTGGATCTTCAAGCAACATTCGGGTCCGTTTATGAACAGTGAAGCAGATTTTTGTATGTGGCAATCAAAGTACATCTGAGCATGTAAGTAAAAACATAATCCTGATCACATTATATATACAGCTTAAAAACAAATAGGTGTTAAAGTTATTCAAGTAATTAATACATTATCTAAATTACTGCAATAATAGTAAGTATGATTTTGCCTCTTACCTTTTCAAATGTAGCCAGCAGTATGTGAGAGTGGCCCAAATGCTCTGCAAGAATTAAAAAAAACAAGCTGACACATGCTTATGCATATTCATATCACACCACCAGCGTGACAAAGCACATTAGCTCACCTTCTCCCTCATCTACAACAGCCTGCACGACCATGGGGAAGACTTCCTTATCCATATCAAACAGCAGCTGAGGAAAGAAACAGCACAGATATCCATCTGCACAAGCCTCGTGTGAACACGTGTTTCAGTAACGGTGCCACAGATACACGCTGCCTACCTCCTCATCGGCCCATTCGCTGAGGTTGACCGTGTGTGATGGCAGACAGAACTGCTGGCAAACTCCCCGTTTGAAGTGCACTGTCTCAGACTGCAGCGCGCTGTCCTGTGGCAGGTATCTGCAGGGAGCAGACAGCTACCGGTCAGGTTTTAAGAGGAGAAATTGCTGTTTCTATCTGGTGTAGCAAAAATAGGGGATTACTTCTTAAATGTAGCAGTTCGAAAGGGGGAGGATTATTTAGATATCGCTTATTCTGTGTGAAAGGCAAAATGTGCTTACATCCTCCATCCTGTTTGGACAGAAATAGAATCAGAAACAGCTCCTTGTGCTGACACGTAACATGAAATACACTTAGGAAATGTAAGACCATGCTGACATAACTTAGAACTGTGTGGATGAATATTTATGGATATGCTTTCCTCTGCCACATTGGCCTGTATTTAACTTTTTACATATGTGTTTTCTTTGGAGGTACAACAATGGCACTTTTTCTCTTCAGATATTCATTCAGATACCTCAGTTTTGGCTGTCAGCCACAAATCATTTCAAACCCTAAACCTCTGTTCGCTGTAGACTCACATTCAGTCTGTATGACACTGCACAGAAGTCAATGTGCTTAGTTTCATGTGAGCTAGCACGAGTCCATACCTGATCATGAAATTTTAATATTAAACAAGCAAGGAAGAGGACAGTGGTTTTGTTTTCCATATTAGTCTAGCTCTTGGTAACTCATCCCCGAGTAGCCATTGTTGGAGGTGCAATGTGAGAGTGATGAAATCCGAAATTAAAACAAGAGCACTCACTCAGTGGCGAGAGCTACATGCCTCCCACATTTTTATGATCCAACCTGAAGATTTAGTGAAAATAAGGTCAGCAAAACAGCATCAGCACACAAAGAAAACTGATTCAACTTGGTTGCACTCCATATTTTTCCCATGGTCATCCACACCACAACCGCAGCTGCTCTTTGTCCCCACCAGTGGGGCATGAATCACACAACCACTGGCTCTGTGGGCCACAAGAGGATGTTTAAAAAAACAGAAGTTGGTCCTGTCTTTGCAACAGTACTGTGTGTGTACTGTCACTTTGAGGAAACTGTGTTCAATGTTGGTTACTCTTTTGCGAAAACACAAGCCAGAGTTATTTGTGCGCATCTCCAGTGCTTGCAGACTCTTGATTCAAGACAGTTTCACCAAAATATGCACAAACGTAAATACAGCTGTGATTGTGAGAAATCTGATTCTACACAACTAGAATTAATTCTGCTGACTAACACTAGATACGCAGTGATGTTTCAATGAAGAAAAAAAAAAAAAGCAAAGTGCTCCGGTGCTGTTTCTTCATCAGGAAAAAACGTCTTACTCACACTGGCACTCCGTTGTGAAACTCCTCTATGGCCTGGTAGTAGATGGTGATGGCCACCTGTGTGTCTGCATCAAAGGTGAACTCGACATTGTAGCAGGCTCTGGTCTTCCCCGCTGCCTCGTCACCAGGCAGCTTCAGGTCCTCACTGCAGCTGGATGCAGGAGGGAGAACAAGAGAATGTAAATTATTGTTTCATTTTTCATCTAGGTTTTTTTGTATGCACTCTATATTCAAGGCTTTGGGTCATTTTGAATGAAAAAAAACATGCACGATTTGATACTATCTCTTAAATTAGTTTATGACTTGTCCCCTAAAAATAAATCTATTGATACAAAATTCAGGGGTTACTTATACATGCAGCACACACAGGTGCGTACCGTACGAGTCGCAGGGTGTCCTTTCGAATGTTAATAAGGCTTCGTAGCGTCTTTACTGGTTCCTGAGGTGGAGGGGCTGCATACGGGAACTGAAAAAAACAAACAAAAAAAATTATAGATGCAAAATACATGCTGTGATACTGAACAGTACTATCATTCATTTTCTTCTCAACCACACAACATTCCTCTCCTCACCGCAGCAAATTTAGGACTGCATGATGACCGTGGCTGCTCCTTGTTTAACCTTAACACAAAGAGGTTTTGGTTTGTCAGCACAGATCTCATTGATGCTGACAAGTGCTGAGCCAGAGCACAAAAAGCTGCTCTGACTGTGTCTTTCCAGGGATGAGAGTGTTTGGTGAGTTCCTCCACATGTGAGGACCACAGGAGTGTAAAACTGGGTAAAGGATAAGAATATATACTTTCTGAGATTAGTTTAACCTTGGTGTAAATTTAACATATGGGCTTTAAACTTGACCCCATCTGGGGGTCTCTGCTCAGCACTCCTTTGTTGTGTGCTTGAAGCCAAAAGTTGCTGAATGAGCGTAAGCACAGAGCCAAGGTGGTTTAAGGATCTCTGGAGGATGTGGTCAGATACCTCGACGCTGCAACCCCTCATCTGTGCGCCTGTGTGTTTAGGTGTGTTTGTGTGGCTGTGAATGGCACCGTGTTCAGCACTATTACACATCTGGGCTCAGCAGGAGTCACGCCTGTAAACCATACAAACAAACACACACCAAGTAACAGATGCTGAAAAGAGCCATTCATCCGAACCTCGCAGGCAACACTGCAGGTCTAATTAAAAATTCTGAAACATCAGAGCAACACTCTGCCCTTCCTTGCACACTACCAGACTTAAATAAAAACCTTTCTCCTGTTCAAATAAAGCTGAGCATTGTTTCCAAAAACTCACAGGTCAGTTTCGGCATTGAGAAACTGTAGAAACCAAGTCAACCAAGTCATGATAACGCTAACAAGCAGTTTCAATGTTTACCATGTTCACCATGTAAGATTAGCATGTAGCACGCTAATATTTTGTTATAAGCTATGTCCTAAAGAAATACTGTTACACACTAACAGGAAATAATACCTACGTGCAACAGCAGATGTCCATCAACTGCAATTTTAAACTCCAAAACATAAAAACTTTCTCTTTTCTTAAGATTTTATACTTTCCAAACTCTTTCCAGAGATGCTATACCTCAACCTATAATTTATTTTTAAAAGATTCTGGGAGAATCCATGTCGTTTGGGTTGAGTACTCTTTGTTTTTCCAGTGTAAACACACTTGCCCTTAAAGTGTGCTTGGAGTTACGGTGACGTGTGGATTTGGAGCACACTAATTACGTACTTATGGTTATAAATTAAACTCAGCAAACATAATTGAGACGGCATCGTGGTTATGAGGCAAACGGCCAGAGAGATGCTGTTTCCTGCTCCAATAGTGGTCCAGTCTGACCCTCTCTTAGAAAACAGAACATATTGATCATATTATTGCATATCTAAAAGAGTAAATGAAGTGATTGTGACTGACAGTTGAGTTACTTGTGAAACAGTTCTCAGGGAATATGTTGAATAACCTTTTTCTGACTGCCCATTTTGGTATCTAGCCTTGGTTGAAAAACAGTTCCACAGTAAAGTTGTGCCGGTGTCAGGGGCAATCAAGAACAACAGGATTCAAACCACAGGCTTGAGTTTGGCTGATTTGACTGAAGGATAGCCACACAACCCTCAATTGCTAGAAGGACACCCAGTGGAAGGCCAGACCACTTTTTCTATATCAGCAAAACTTTCCTTATGGGGCTATTTTTAAAAATGTCTTGAATGGAAGTTCAAGCAGCGGTCATTCAATGTCAAAATGTTTGCTGGAAAAGCACGGAAAGAAATAACAAATTTGACCCACTGATAGAAGAGGTGAAGGATTGCCAAAGCAATTCATCCAGTGGAAAGCATAATAAATACCAAGTTCCGTGTTAAAAATATGGATGCACCAATCTGATATTGGGATCAGATATTGTTCCTATCGTGACTCAGTATTGGGGGATACATAAAGTACTGGAATCATACTGGAACTGGAAAAAATTTGGATTAGTGCATCGATGCTTGAGACATTTCACCAGACACCAAAAATATCAAGCTCACGGTGGCATTAGAGTGGGAAACAGGGATTACCAAAGTCCTCAGGATTCAACCCCTGGGAATCAGGAATGCCTGTGAAGAATCCGACAGCAATCCAAAGATACTGGATTCAAAGTAGGCCAGCTCACCACCATTGCCACCCATGGTGTGGCTAAAATCTATTTTCCATTTGTGTTCTTCAGCCAGGGCACTCTAAAAAAATCCCTAAATATAGCCACATCCATTATCCTGTTTGTTGAGTGGTGCGGGAGGCTAAGAACACAACAACTGTGGTTGGATTTATGATTCCACAACGCCATCTGCTTGGAAACCACCAACCATTATATAATGCTGGTAAAGCTTCAGACACACATACAAGAACAAAAAAAAAAACATCACCAGCTGAATTCTGAGCCCACGGGAGGATTATAAACACCCATATAATCAGGAGGAAAAACTGCACTCCTAATTTTAGCCCCAGTCTAGACAGAAACAGCAGTGCAATTGAGATTAGTACACAGAGAGCGATGAAGCCGAGTCTTTGCATTTCATATCAGCTTCAGTTATTTCAGCATTTTTACTCCCTTCAAGCCTTTTGGTCTGTGTTAAATTGTCTCTTTCCTCAGTGGGCTCGAGCTCTTTGCAATCCGAAGCTCTCATTAGTTTGAACTTCAGGTTCATGATTAGGTTTGCACGAACCCACCGGAGGGACCATCATTTATCAGGGTCTCTGTGGAGAGAGTCAGCAGACTCTCATTTCATTTTTAATTAGTTTGACAGGATGAGATGTTGAAATAAATTTCAATCAATGACAGTGTGAAAGACTGGTAATTGCCACTGCAGGAGTCCTGCCCGCTGAAACGTTCCCAATCCTGTTTAATGACAAGAAGACTTTAACACTTCAGACAGCTGAGGTGTTAAAGAATCAATTTGTCTATCGACCAAAGGCAGAAAAATGTTTGTGCTATGCTGTTGCATCAATCACTGTAACAGTATATATAAACTCACTGGCCACTTCATTAGGTATGCCTGTTCAGCTGCCCCGTAATGCAAATATCTCATCAGTCAATAAAATGGCAGCAATGCAATGCATTTAGGTGTACAGAAATGCTCAAGATCACCTGCTGAAGTTCAATTTGAGCATCAGATTAAAGAATAAAGGTGATTTAAGTGACTTTGAACGTGGTAAGTATTTCAGGCTGGTATTTTTGTTGTTCGTAACAGCAATTCAATCATCCATAAAAGAACTATGTCCAACACCAATTATTTATTCTGGAGTCATAGTAACAATCTGCCTCATTTAAATGGCCCGAGAAATGGTTCAGGTTTTTGACATTTTATACAGCTGTTAGTGTGTGAGAATACCTACCGCTACTGGTCTGGTCCCCAGAAAGTTAAGGTCTGTGTTTTCCCCGAACAGGTAACCCTCTGGATGGGTGGAGTCAAACTTCTCTCCCCCCATGATGAAATGGCTGGCAAAGTAACTGCCTGCACAATGAGAAAGAAGGACATAAGAACATATTAATGATTGCTTATTAAGGACCAAAACATAGCTGCAAATTCCTTTTTGTATTAGTCTAGTCTCGAGTTACATGTAAACTACAATGTAAAAAATTGCAAATGGATGAATTCATTTTACTGGAGGATTTATGAAAAGGAGCCATGCTGAAATGAGTTGCTACAAACGGACTCTTTGCCAGTTACAAGTCCTACCCATCTGGCACTTCACCGGCATAAAACATTTATGCTTCCTTTTAATAACTGAGCCTCCATTCCTGGTATTCACAGATAACTCAACGCAACAGCCAACTAATCCTGAGCTGCTTGATAAAATTACCTCATTCTATGCTGTCCCTGGCAGGTTAGACAAGATGTGTCTTTTCTTATTGTAATATGACCAAAAACAGTGAACTAATGACTGGAGCTGGGCTGTTATTGGCCCATAGCTTCTTTACCTGTTTACCTAAACTCAGGGTGGATGACAAAGAGACTTAATAGACGTTTTGCTTTTTAATCACAGGCCAGGCTAATATCATAAGACTGTAATGGAGGTTTGCAGTCTCTAAATAACATGCTGGGCAGTCGAGTCATGTTTCTACAGGGAGGGCATCTGGTCTGGCATTGCCGGTCTGAATCTGGCTGCTTCGTTTTTCACACTTATTAACACCGTTAGAGCAGGACGGGTTTGGATTGTTTGAATTTAAAGTCATTAATATGATAAGAGGAGGGGAGAAGCCCCAGTGATGAACCTGTCTCCCGCTCTCTTCATCACTTTATTTACAGCAGGTGGGAGCAGCGACCTGAGCTCAGGCTCTGTCACCAGATCCCAAAGACAGGAACTAGGGCTGACAGATCGGTTTCACTGGCAGCAATCGCCACCTCTATCCTGCCCTCACAGCATCACCACCATTTCTGCTCCAGGCTACAACCAGGGCTGTTATGTCACAAATTTATATTACCTATGACTAATTCAGCTACTGTGGCAATAGTGGGGGTAATGGCAGCCACTTTCCTTCCCTTTCATCCTCTTCCTCTTCGGTACACAACGTCACAATAAATCTGAGACATTACTCTGACATCTCTGAGCATAATGAAACTCACATTCCTGGATTGTGCTGCAGATCTTTGTGGGAGATTTTATTTTACTTCATGTGGGTGCATTTAACAGATTTGAAAAGCAATAAGATTATATTTTCCAACACAATGGCTGTCGGTATTACCGGTAAATCCGGGGAGGGGGCTGGACACAGTGTAGCAATCAGAAAAGATGACACATGACTGAAAACACAGTGTGAGGGAAAAGGCCACTTTGGGAGTCAGGTGGAGAGTGTAGGAGGCCTGTGCTGGCATTTTTTTTTTTAATTTAAAGAAAAGGTCATGCTGATGAACTCTGCCCTAGTATATGCCATAATATAACATTTATAATAAATTATCAAAGCACTGGTAAATAATATCAAAAACACTACTAAAACAATTCAACAATTAAACTGTCACTAATTGATAATTAAGTTGCAACTAGTTTCATTCCTTTTTTAGTAAAACTATATTATGCAGGTTCCAGCTTTTATTAACCATTATTTATCTAAAACTATATTTTCATCAAACCATCAAAGCATAAAACAATGCAAAGATGAATGGCCAAACACAGACACTGCTAGTTGGATATTCACAAATAAATTGCAATTTCAAGATGTAGTATGTCTACAAGGGTTAGTGAAACACATAGATCAATGCAGCTAAATTTCTAGTTTTGAAAATATGAATATGTTCTGCTTTTTCAGTTTTAGATTCAAAACTAAAAATATCTACCTATGGCCATTTTTTATTTATTTATTTTTTCTCTATTCTGGCATATCATATTAGGGGGGAAAGATGAACTGAAACCTGTAACCAGCCGGTCCATTAATGAAACTTCCCTCTGATGACATTGATAGTGGTCTTTTCATTGTCATCTATCATGATTTATTCATTTCCACAGTCTGATTTAGTCATAACACCAACAAACCAGATGCACCAAAGGAGAAGCCAAACCCAGTTCTGTCTGTCAGTCTGCCTATCCATAACAATTTGAAGGTGAATTTGTATAAATACATGCAGAGGATAAAAAGAGAAGTAGTTGTGGTAATATGGGGGTGCTGGTGTGTGTTGCTGTCCCTCTGTAGATGTCACTACACTGCTGCATGATCAAGAATACATTAGAATAAATCATCCACCACATGAATATGGAATAAAGGGAAAGTGGGCTGTGAACTGAGTGGAAAGGTGGCTCACGAAGAGCACCGGTCTCCACAGGTAGCCGCTCCAGGTTAAAGGCTTAAATGCCCTGCAGGCCTGTAAGCGCACGGGGTATGAAGGGGGATGCTTTCCCTCCAGAATAGCCCAGAATAAATCATCTGCATTGGGCTTTAGAGAACAGTTACCCAACCCAGTCCGACCTGTTGTTTGGTGACTTACCAGATTTCGGTGGGTAGCGGTACACCGAATTGGACGGGATGTCCACTTCTTCCACGCCTATGTTTTGTCTGCTTGTTAAAGCTCCCATTTCCAGTCAAATAAAGACGGCACGGGTTAACGGGCATAACACTTCAGGTCCGCTTTGTGCGCTGCGTCTCTTTACTCCCTATCATTTAATCCAGTTCGTGCTGCCCTGTCCATTTCTGTCGGGTCCAAGCCCCGCCGTGAATGTGACCGTTCCGGGGATTAGTAGTTGTTCTCTGGCTGCTTATCCCTGCCTGGCCGACACTGCGAGCTCGTGTTTTGAGGCAGAAAACAGCTGTGGTAGTCCCTTTAACAGCGGGGAAGCGCTTTCGTGGTGCGCCGAAGCGAGATCCACGTTCCTGGCTTTACTCTACGGGCTCGTATGTGGCACAAAACGGCGATGTGCTCGTCTCCCGGCCCTGCTGGATGTTGGTCGTGTATCCCCCCCACCCCACCACCGGCTGCTTTTCGGTGCTGGATCCTGTCAGAGAGCTCTGTGGCTCCCCATGACGTCAGCCAGGCACAAATCCGGACCGTGTTTTTTTGCGCAGTCCCCCTCTCTCCTCTCCAGCAGCCGCTAGTGACGAGCCGCTTTATAACGTGACCTTCCTACGCCAAATGTGCAAGCAGCGTTGACTGCAGTGCAGAGAGGATGGCTCTGTGGGATACACTCCGAGCCACAAACAACATTACTTGCTGGACCTGTGCGGGAAAGCGAGTAACTAAAGCTGAATAATGTGCGAAAAAAAGGCTTAGTAGGGTTACAAAAACTGACATGGGTCCAGTGATAAAAACAGCAGTGCCTGGAGTTTATATGATATAAAAATAAAATAAAATAAAATATAAATTAATAATAATAATAGAACAAAGGCAGAAATAGCGGTCTGTCGTTACAAGTAACCTCCCGTCCACAGGAGGCGGTGTGACGATTAACATGAAAGAGGCGAACTTTCGGCGCAGCCAATCAGAGGAGGCCAACGCGAGCGCAAAGAAAAGGGGAAAAGGAAGCTTTGTTGCCGCCATTTCATGTGAAAAACAGCGCGGAGGGAAAACTCGCGGAGTGAAACTATCAGAAAAATAGTGAAAATTTAAATTTTATTTTCAGCAATAGCTGTACCACGCACGGCACCAGGTTGATAGCACGCTAGGGCCGAAGGTTTTTCGTCGTAACTGGCCTGCTTAGTCCTGGAAACGAAGAAAATGAGCTACGGAAGGCCGCCACCAGATGTTGAGGGGATGACCTCCCTGAAAGTGGACAACCTGACTTATCGAACTTCGCCAGAGACCCTGCGCCGAGTGTTCGAGAAGTACGGTCGAGTGGGAGACGTCTATATTCCGCGCGATAGATACACCAAGGAGAGCCGCGGCTTCGCCTTCGTGCGGTTCCTCGACAAGCGCGATGCCGAAGACGCAATGGACGCCATGGACGGCGCGCTGCTCGACGGGCGGGAGCTTCGGGTTCAGATGGCCCGATACGGAAGGCCACCAGACTCCATGTACAGCCGCAGAGGCCCTCCGCCACGAAGATACGGATACGGTCGTAGAAGCAGGAGGTAATGGTCTTTAGGTTAGCGCAAGAGTTGTTGAGACAAAGTTCTCCTTGTAGTTTGCAGAGCACATGGTAACCCAAACGGAAGTAGCAACTTCGTCCTGTTTATTATTACTGGATATGACTATTTGAGTGTTTTGCATGCCTATGTTTGCGCATTGATAGCAATTTTTAAGTTAACATAGCTGTATGCTTTAGCACAGTTATGCCTTTAAAACGAGGAAACGTTTTAGATAGAGACCAAGATGTAGTTTCTAAGTGCATTATGACCCACAAATATATTTATTTGTGCATGAAAACTGGTAAAATGATCATACGTGAGGCTTCAGCTTATTTTATCAGAACAGTTGTTGGAAGTGTTGTTAAACTGTGTTGTTTCTTGCTACCTGCAGCCGATCAGCCAGTCCTCGCCGTCGGAGACGTAGCCGCAGCCGCTCTAGGAGCCGGAGCCGCTCTAGATCCAGGAGCCGCCACCACTACAGCCGCTCTAGGTCCCGTTCCTACTCCAGATCCAGGTCACGGTCCAAGTCGAAGTCGAAGTCCAAATCCAAGTCCAGAACCCCCCGGCGGAGCAAGTCAAAGTCCCCTTCCAGATCTCGGTCCCGCTCCAGGTCCAAGTCAAGGAGCCGAACCCCAGCTTCCAACAGAGGGTCAAAGTCCAGGTCCAGATCCAAATCCAAAAGTAGACCTAAATCTCCAGAGGACAACGCAGCAGAGTCTTAACCTAAATGTGGATGCAACATGACGGTATACAGGGGAAAGGGTGGCTCATATTATTAACCTTAAATGTCTTATATGAGATGGGAGTCAGCCATCAGTTGGGTTTGTGTTCTGCAGTCTTTGAGCTACATGACAGACATTTGCATACAGGAAACAAAGTCTGCAGAATCCCCGATGTTTGTATTATTTAAATAAGAGTCGGACTGATGTAGTCAACAGTCCTAGTTCTGTGTATGCTTTACTTTGCTTGCATGTTCAGCCAATCTAAAGCATACACAGGCAATGGGAAATTTATTGAAACTGGGATATTTGTAGTCATGTGAGTGTGTATGGGAGGGAGTGGGTGGTTGGGACGTGGGGGTGCTTCACTCAAAACGTTCACCTAAATGTGGAATTCTTTCCTCCAAGCTGCGGAGTCCTGTTTGCAAAGAGAGGAGGAGGAGATGGGGGTGTGGCAGTGTGAGAGCAGTTAGTGTGTGACCCGCCCATGTGACCTGCCTGTTGCTGAGAGCGATGGCAGTTGCTAAGGAGCAGGTCACCAAGGCAACGGTGGTTGCTATGGAGCAGGTCGTCATGGCGGTGGTTCGGGCTGTCAGTTGGTGTATGAGGTGGTGTGGTGAGGTACGTTCACAGGGACCACAGGCAGATGCACTGAGCACTGTGGGTTCCTCCGCCTCTCACAAAGGGAACGGACCCCGAGGTTTGTTTTTCAAATATGCCCGAGTGTACGAGACTTGTTAGAGCTAGCTTTGGGGAGAGTGGGGGCCAAGAAAGGTATTAAAAACAAATGTGACAATAACTAGAAATGTTAGGCTTATTAGAATAAAATGATGTCCATAGAGCCAATTTTCATACATGTCATGGGAAAGATCAGATCAGTATTACATGTTAAAATCCAGGTCAGCTGCATTAGTTGATGTAACTTCTGGTTTGGCTCTTGCTAACTCTGTTCTGTCTTTCCTTCCAGATCTCAAATGATTGACGCTTTGCTGAGGACATCAGGAAGAGTCAGATTGAAGTGGACTCAACTATTGCCACTGAATGCAGACTGAAAGGTTATTGGAACTTGGTATAAATGTTTTAAAGTGTTTAATTTGACTTCATCTACTGAAACAAATTCTGTAAATTTGGCATGATTGTAAAGCTGAGAGCTTACTCAAAGGGATTTGTAAGGATTTTTTTCTATTTAAATTTTGATTTTCATACGTAAAAGATTTTTCTGAACTAAAGATTTTCTTCCAGTGAAGCCCATTAACACCCTTTCCAGTTGGCTACTTCTTTTTTTTTTTTTAATTTTTTTTTTCTTTTTTTTTCTTCTGTCTGGTTAAAGTTGCTTTCCTATGACTCTAACCCTCTTTCTTGTGTATCTTTTGTGCACTAGGCGCAGTTGTGTAGCAGTTG